>JARDVH010000025.1:16011616-16022669 GCA_030324005.1 Negaprion brevirostris | reverse complement strand
AAGCTGTGGTCCCAGCACTGACCCCTAAGGCACAGCCTTATAGGAACTTAGTTAGGCCCCCTTGGACTATAGTGTTCAATTCTGGTTGCCACAATACCAGAAGGATGTAGAGGCTTTGGAGAGGGTACAGAAAAGATTTACCAGGATGATGCCTGGTGCAGAGGGCATTAGCTATGAGGAGCGGTTGGAGAAACTTGGTTTGTTCTCACTGGAACAACGGAAGTTGAGGGGCGACCTGATAGAAGTCTACAAGATTATGAGAAGCATGGACAGAGTGGATAGTCAGAAGCTTTTTCCAGGGTGGAAGAGTCATTTACTAGTGAGCACAGGTTTAAGGTGCGAAGGGCAAGGTTTAAAGATTTTTTACACAGAGGGTGGTGGGTACCTGGAACTCGTTGCCAGGGGAGGTAGTGGAAGCAGATTCGGTAATGTCTTTTAAGGGGTGTCTTGACAAATACATGAATAGGATGGGAATAGAGGGATTTGGTCCCCGGAAGGGTTTGGGGTTTTAGATAAGTCTGGTGCAGGCTTGGTTGGGCCGAAGGGTTAGTGCAGGCTTGGAGGGCCGAAGGGCTTGTTCTTGTGCTGTAATTTTCTTTGTTCTTTGTTCCTCTTTGAAAGATAGACAGTCTGGAAGGGAGAGGAAGAGAGAAATACAACTTGTGGAGGGAGGAGAAACATACATTTAGGAGCAAGTGAGAGGGAAAAATACCTTGAGTGTGTGAAAGTGAGAGAGAAAATTGATGGGGAAGATAAACTCAAATTTGGAATAGAAAGTGAGAAGTACCAACTGGAAAAGGAGAGAGGGAGAGAGTAAAGCACAAACTGAGCAGGTTGGTAATTCTTTCTATTTTATAATTGTTGGTTTATAAATAATGTTATTAATTTCAATACAAAACAAAAACTCAAAAAACATTAGGTGAGTGATGATATTGAGGCACTCAACTAAGTAAAAACAAGATATTTTGATGAAGCTTTTCGTCTTGTACTCATCAGGACATTTGCAAGAGTACCAACATCAGGGAAAACACTCCGTGGAATGCCAGGGTAGCTGGACTGAGCTCCAAAAGCTCTGGTGTCACCTGGCTCTGCCTGTTCTGGAGGCCTACATACGTCTGCCCCTTGATCTCTGATCCTTCAGCCCTGGCCCTCTGGGACTGGGCTAAGCTCTGGAAATCCTCCACTACATCATTCTGTGAGCGAACCAGGCTCTGGAGCCCCTCAGCAGTAGCCCCCTGAGACTGGCTAAGTTGTTGAAGCTCACAGCCATGGCTTGCTGTGTCTCCAGAATGCCAGCATGAATTCCAGCCATGGCCAGCAGTGTCTCCCACATGCCCCAGGCACCCATGACCATCGAACATTGTGCTTTCTGAATGCTGGAAACACACTCATTCATGGCCCTTTGTGTCTCCAGGATGGCCTGCACCCTGTCACCAATGAGGACAGATCCCTGAGCCAGACTTCCTGCTGCAGTTGCCATCCTCACAATGTTGGTCTGGTTCACACACTGTGTGGGCACCACCTCCTACAACAGCACTCTATTAGACTCCCTAAACTGCCTTGTAGTTGCAGCATGGTTGCTGATAGCCCTTCCACAACTCCTCAGGTGTGCTGATGCATCTCCACCAGCCTTGGGAGGAACAAACCCAGAGGCCTGGCAGCTGGCTTGGGGACAGCTGAATCCTGGCCTCTGGCAGACCTCTGTGTGACCAAGCCCTCGGATATGCCCATCTCCACCTGACGTGCATCAGTGTTTGTGATGTGCTCACCAGATCGTGACCCAGAAGCCTCAACACTAAAGGTATCCACCATGGTGATAGTCTCTGTGTTGGTGGGTTGTATGGTACATGTCGATGCTGCTTCAGTGGTGCTGCACTTGGAGGATTCCTTAGTGCCTCCCTTTGAGGTGTCATCCAGGGGGTCATGGGCAATTTGCTCCACAGCAGTGTGGGTGGTGGCAGCACACGAAGGGCCTGGTTACTCTGGGTCCAGAGCTGCAAGGAAGAACACACATTAGGGGAAGGGAGGCAAAACATTACTGTGCAGAATCGCATTTACTTCAAGGAGGACCTAGGTTAGGGTGCGCTTCTGCTCACTTGCATGCTGGATGCTGACCTGATGGTCACCAATCGGGAAGGCCCATCACCCCCTGCCAGCTTCATGGCATGCTCCTCGATGCTGA
Organism: Negaprion brevirostris; assembly: GCA_030324005.1. Taxonomy (NCBI): domain Eukaryota; kingdom Metazoa; phylum Chordata; class Chondrichthyes; order Carcharhiniformes; family Carcharhinidae; genus Negaprion; species Negaprion brevirostris. Next base: position 16,020,487 of record JARDVH010000025.1, on the reverse strand, counting down.
TCAGCTGCCGTAGGTCAGGCACACCACCACCAGTCTGTGTCGTCTCACATACATTATGACTGTTCTCCTGTGGGAGCATAAGGTGGGTAGCAAGCATTAATATATTGCAGTGCATGATGCGCAATGTGTGCCTGTGTCGTGGGCATTGTGCTGGCAATTTCGGGGAAAGCGGTCATCACTGAAGGTGTTCATTGAGGGGTGATGGAAGGGGTTAGTTTCTGTTCCTGGGGGAAGGGTAATTAGTTGCATGTTCTTCAGATGTCTAAGCAGGGTTTGAGATCTGTGCCAAGCATGTGCGGGGTTCCATGTTGGATGCTCAGTCACCTTGCTGCTTGAAGAAGTCATACATTTTTTTCCCACACTGCCAGCCAGAGCACGGTGTCAGGCACTTGGCATTTACCATTTCTGCCACCTCCTCCCACAATGCCATGGCAGATGTATTTCTTGGGTGAGGGCCCTGGCCAGGGAAAATCTGCTCATGCCTCTCCTCCATGGCATCTAGTAGGTGCTCCTAGTCCGCCTCTGTGTATTTGGGCGCAGGTTTGCGCACTGACATCTTTGTGTTGTGACGGGCTGTGTGTCCATTCCTCCAGCTTATATATAGCTCTGGCTTATTAGGGATTCAGGTGCAGTGAGTGTGGCCAGTCGAGGACCTGTTGGCAACAAATACTTGTGAAGGCTACATTCAGTTGAGTGTCATGCATCCCTCGGAGTGCTGATTGGCTGACATTCAATAGGCTGCTGTGTCTGGGGGGTTGCAATACTCAAGAGAGGGAATGCTCACAAGCTATTTTGTGCATGTCAGCAATGTCTGTATGGCGAGTGGGGCCAGCACTGTCTGTATAGGGGAGGGGGGCCAGCGCTCTCTGTGTGGGGGAGGGGGGGCTAGTGCTATCTGTATGGGGGAGAGGGTCCAATGCTGTTTGTATGGAGGAGGGGTGCCAGCGCTGTCTGTATGGGGAAGAGGGGCCAGCAGTGTCTGTGGTGGGGTTGTGGGGGCCAGCGATGAGGCCAGTAATGTCTGTGGGGTATGTTGTGGAGACCAGCGATGTGTGCAGAGATTGGATGGCAGTGATCTGGATGCTGGAAGGTCTTTTCTGAAATTTCCCAGCGATGTGTGCATGTGCGGGTTCCCTCTCATCCAGCCAATTTTAGTCTCTTTGGCACGAATAGGCCCTGCCTCCTGGGTTTTTAATGATATTCACAGTTGTGATCTCTGCATTGCACAGAGTGGGGAGATTCAGGTCTCAAGTTGAACTAAAAAAACGGTCGTGATCTAGAACACTATGGGTTCATGGTTATCAGTAAATTCTTAATTCCAGATTTTCTTCTACTGAATTCAGATTTCACCATCTGCCATGGCAGGATTCAAACTCAGGTCCCCAGAAAATCAGCTGAATTTCTGAACTCATTGTTTAGCAAAAATACCGCTAGGCCATTGCCTTCCATATGGTCTGTACGCGTTCTGAACAGCTGTTTGAAATGATCCTCCAGTGTGAAAGACATACCTAGCATTACACTGGCACTGAAACTCACATACCACATTACTCATTTGTGTGATAGAACATCTTTGTGACTTCTCGGCAGCATCCTGTTAGTGCAAATACCACTCGTTTGGTTACTGCACAAAAGCAGTATGAAACAGCTAGCTAGCTTCATCTGTTGCTCAAACTTTTGAGATACTTATATTTGAGCAATGTGATGGAGATGACCAGTGAGGAGATGAACAGGATTATGAGTTACTGTGCAGCAATTAGAGCAAGGCGACCCAAAGTGAAGGGAGAAGAAATAAAATTCTAGATCGAATTAACATATTCGCTTGATACTGAGCTGGACTGGTTTAGGGCCCTGGGCATGATTTTCTGCCTGTCAAGTGTTAAGGCCTTTTTAGACAGCCATTTGTTGGTAATTGCCTACCAGAGGCAGTAAATTTTAACATCTGATGAGTGCTTTATATAGTTGAGCAGCTTAACAGGAGACTACCAAACTAAAGGACATGAGACAGGTATTGTTGAATACTTCATATTGGAAAACATGGTAAGCATTACTAATGCAAAATTGGCACTCATCATAGGGATGTTAACAAAGAGAGAGTCATATCCTTTAAACAGTGGCTATAAGAGCAGGTCAGAGGCTAGGAATATTGCAGCGAGTAATTCACCTCCTGACCCTCCCAAAGCCTGTCCACCATCTAAAAGGCACACGTCAGAAGTATAATGGAAAACTCCCCACTTGCCTGGATGGGTGCAGCTCTAACAACACTCAAGAAGCTTGACACCATGCAAAGCAAAGCAGCCTGCTTGATTGACACCACATCCACAAATATCCACTTCTTCCACCACCAATGCTCAGTAGCAGCAGTTTGTACTATCTACAAGATGCACTTCAACAATTCACCAAAGATCCTTAGACAGCACCTTCCAAATCCATGACCACTTTCATCTAGAAGGACTAGGGCAGCAAATACTTGAACACCACCACCTGCAAGTTCCCCTCCAAGCCACTCATCATCCTGACTTGGAACTAGATCGCCATTCCTTCGCAGTCGCTGGGCCAAATTCCTGGCATTCCCTCCCTACCAGCATCAACCCACAGCACGTGGACTGCAGCGATTCAAGAAGGCAGTTCACCACCACCTTCTCAAGCGCACCTAGGGATGGGCAATAAATGCTGGCTGGCCAGGGACACCCACAAATCAATAAAAAAAACATACAGGGGCATCTCATCCCTCTTCTATCTCCTTTCTCCACCACTCTTCATGAAGTGGTCCAAGGTGGATGGCTGAGATTTATCTGAACCCGAAGAAAAACTTGACATGACTTCAGAAATTGACTGAAACCAAAAAGAGAAGGTTGCATTTGACCACCAGCTTGGGAAGACAAGCAGAAGGACTACAGTAGCTGAAGATTGTAGTGGCTCCAGATAAATGTACCTTTCAATTGTTTGATGTCAGCATGCACATGGAAAGGTAGAATTTTAGCAGAAGATCAGCCATTAGTATTCTGAGTGTTAGAGCAGGCTGGCTTAAGTCCTCCGCATGACACTTATGTTTTATATATTTTTGATGTTCTTGTGTTGGTGGAGGGGTGGATAGTGCAAAGGAACAAGGAAATACAAGTCTTTTTCTTCAAATTAACTGTCTTCTCCTGGTATAAATTCAAGTGTATACTACATTCAACATTGGCATGTTCCTCGGCATTACGTGGTGGGAGAGTGTTTGAAACTTGGTGAGAGCAGTGGATTTAGGCAAATTGGGTACAAATGAGTTTGTTTTGAAAAAGGTATTTTCAAGGAAGTGTAGATCATGGAGAGAGTTCAAGTGCTTGGTTATTTGGCTAGGCAGTAACACCAATGGTGTAGCAGAAGTAAGTGGCAATGGGCAGGGCTCAAGGTGAAATAGAGGACGGTGCAACTGGAGACAGAAGTTGAAGAGCTAGGTTGGAATGAGGCCAAATAGCTATCTGTAAGCAAGAGTGGGGATGTTGAAGTCAATGCACATAACAGGGAGCCAATGGGTTGGGATATTTCAAAATTATAGCTCTTTGGATAATGAGAGTGCCTGTGGGCTAAGAATGTTTCAAACTCCTTTCACACTCTGATCTTGCTGATTATCACCAGAACTGTACATTTTGTTATTGTTAATCTTACAGAGAAAACATAGCTTCCCACAGGGCAAATGAAGGTATGAGTCACTGGCAGACAGGGGTGCGTCCACAAAAAGTCACTGTGATTGGATGGTGAGGTTTGATAAACTTCATTCAAAAGATATGCCTCAGATCATGTGTTGGAAATAAACACAAAATGCTGATTGTTGTGTCAATAAATTATTTTGGTTTAAAAGTTTAATTCATATTAAACTGCACTGCCTAATATTTTAAAATTTTAAGGTGTCCCTAAAGGACATGACATCGTGCCCTCGAGCTTTTGCCCAATCTGATTGGTCAAAAGCTGGTATTCCAGTCAGAACTCAGAGTCCTAAGAAGAAGATACTGGACTTCAAGGTAAGCCCAGGGTATTTATCCGGGAAGGATTGGAGACCCTAGCAAGGGAGAAAGAGGGAAATTGCAGTGTCGGGTTCTAGAGGCTGGAGAGTGGTGAGGCACAAAGATGGAGTTCCCCAGAAAGGCGCAGAAGAACCCCCCCAAAAGGAGGTACCTCTACTTTCTGGCTGCCTTTTACCCCTGGAGGGAAAAATAGCAGTCTGGCCACTTTCCTGCTGCCTTTCCCCACCCACTGTAATATGGCAACAGCGGATGAAGAGGCCCTGAAGTGACCTTTAATTGGCAATCCATAGGCCTAAAGGGCAGGTGGGCTGGCTGGCACCCTGCCCACTCACTAAGATGAAGGATACTTAGGGATGGGCGGGAGACTAATAAATCGGGTAACATATTTATAAATGAACATAATATAGAAAGATGTGCTCCTAGGCTGATTGGTATACCAAATTGACACTATTCTGCCCTGAATCTGGCTAAGTTAGGGGTTCCGCTCACATACACACAGGGCAGGGCAGGTGTAGGAGGATGCGGCGGCGCGGGCTCGTTGGGCCGAAGGGCCTGTTTTCCGTGCTGGGTTGTTGTTGTTGTTCTTCTTCTTCTACATCATCCTGGTGCTTCCTGTCTGAAGAAAGCTTGGTTGATATTTTAACAGTCCAAGTAGATTCCCCCCATGGGAATACTCATATTCAGTTGGAGGACTTACTGAATTGCTATGCTAAAGCTCCACTCACAGTTGTATAAATTATATGAGAGTAGAGCCATCAAAGGCTTTCAGCTGCCTAAATAGAATGTTGTTTCACCGAACAATATCCCTTTAAGGCCACAAAATTGAACCAGATCACAGTGAATTCTGTACATGTGTTAATTATTCCCTCTGGTGAAATGGTGTAACTAGGCACACTTGGAGGTTGATTAGAGGATGTCAGTCTCAGCTCACTAATAGCAGTTTTACCTTTGTCAGAGGTTTGCGGGCACAAGCACCTCCCATGGATTTTTAACATATAGTGTTTGACACTTGGCTACTCTATTAAAAGAGTGAGGTATTGTCTCTCCAATAAAATACTCAACTTACCTTATTTGAAGGAGAACAGGGGAGAACTGGTCAACACCAGTTTCTCAATCCAAAAATAAATTAACTAGCTATTTCTCTTTTTGCCATTTGGGGGAAGACTGCAGGGCAAGGCTGTGGCTTGCAAACTAACAGTGACTGCATTTCAAACCAATTCATTGGCTGTGGTGTGTTTCAGGATGTTCCATAAATGTCAAAAAGCAAATGAAATGTAAGTTTGCTCTATTGTATGACATATTACCATGTTGCTCTGCGAGCATTTTACAAGTTATGTGGTACTGTGAATGGCTTAGCAGGATATCAATGCACTGCTTCAGATAAAGATAGAAATCAAGTTTAAGTTGATTTATTGGTGCAACAAGTAGGCTTACATTAACACTGCAATGAGGTTACTATGAACATCCCCTAGTTGCCACACTCCAGTGCCTGTTTGAGAACACTGAGAGAGAATGTACCATGGTCAATGCACCCAACCAGCACATCTTTCGGACTGTGGGAGGAAATCGGAGCAGCCAGAGCAAACCCACGCAGACACAGGGAGAACGTGCAGACTTTGCACAGACAGTCACCCAAGGCTGGAATTGAACCTTGGTCTCTGGCCTTATAAGGTAGCAGTGCTAACAACTGTGCCACTGTACCATCCAAATCTTTGATCTACTGCTGATAATTGTGACAAATACCAAGTGAGTGTTAATTGTGTATCAACCGTTTAATTGTTCACAGGTGGTGGGAACTCACTTGTGTTTCCATAAATAGGAACAGACAGAAAGATGGTGCTGAGGTTAGGAGAGGTTTATTTATGTAAATTAAATCTGATAAATGAATTTAAAATTGGCTCTAGTTCTATCCTTTATTTTCAGGATTAGAACAAAGAGAATGACCATCCCTCTACAATGCAAGCTAGAGTTCTCAGCATGGAGATTCCATTTCCTGGATAAAAGCACCTGGTTCCCGGCCCTTTATTTCCATAGCAACCATCAGTGTGAAAAGGCGCAGGACTTGCTCTTTGGTGCAATGGAGGGATATTCTTTCTGTCACTGTGTTAATCATCAGAAGTGTTATCTTTTTGAGGAAACGTTAATTTGAGCCCTTTTCTGTTTTCTCACATAGATGTTAAAGAGTGTGAATAACGTGCAGGATAGTACTGACTGGTCAACATTTATCCCTAAATGAACATGACTAAGAAAAGATTATTTAGCCATTTATCTCATTTTTGTTTGTGGGAGCTTGCTAATGTTATAATGTTTAGTGCCTCCACTGTACCTACTATTCTCAATGTAAAGGCTCATATCTTGTTACTTTTATTCATTTTCACCTGAAAATGAGCAGATTAATTTTTTTTTGAAAGCACTGTAATTTTTTCAAGTCTCTCAAGAATCGTTTCAGTGGTGCAGTTGCATGGGGAAATAACATATGGCACTATTCATAGTTTTTTTCCCCTATTTGGTAAATGATATAATGCTGCAAACATTCTAAATCACTGTATAAAGTGTGACATGAAAAGGTTGGAATGAACTTCCAAGCGCATTGTAACAAAGAATGTTGTTATTTATAACTAAATATATTGGAATTAAATTGGCAATGATGGAAAGCCGTATTTCACTCCCAAAATATAGCCTTGTTCTACTGGGAATCTTTTAATTCAATATCACATATTTGTTTGTGTCACAAAACACATAACATGCTCATTGATATCACCTCCATCATTCAATCCTATCACAATAACTTCATTGCAGTGTTAATGTAAGCCCTACTTGTGACTAATAAATAAACTTCAACTACAACTTCTGTGATTTCTTCCTGGAAAAGAGACCTGAGGCAACATTGACTGCTGCTGTCAAATATCCTTCAGCTTCCGTGACGAGCATTTTTAAAATTTATAGCCATAAGGGGAAATAGTAGGGAGTTTTCTATAACTATAGGCCATCAACTGTCCATTATAGATAAACTACTTAAGATCACCTGGTCAATATAAGTTAGTATTCAAGCATTATTTTGTGCATTTATTGCTCAAAGGAGTAACAACAGATAATGGGAGATTTCTATGATTGAGAGTGAACTGTAATGACACCTATATTTCTTATTCATCCAAAAGCAGTTCATCATGTATACGCCTTTGTTTTTTACAGTTCCAGCCTGCATTAATATTTATGAATCGACATTAAAATCCATTTCCATTTCTGCGCCTATGTATCTCAATGAGTCAGAGCTTTCCCAGTATAGTTTATCTACTTCATATTTCCCATGTGGCCATGCAGCCTGGCACCAACAAATATGATAGTATTATTACAAAATCCACTCACTTCCAAACTATTTATGAATGGTCAGAATAGCGAAAAAATCTAGAACAGATCACAATGAAACTATTACTCATGCTTTTGATAATGTTACAGTATCCGCAGGGAATGAATTCTGAAGGTCGAATCTCTTTTTGAAAGTTACTAGCTGAAAGAATGACATGGCAAGATTTCACATTTAAAAACTTTAACAAAAGACTCAAAGGACTTTTGACTAAACACTATTTTCTTTATGTGGACAAATTATGCCTCAAACTACAGAGGAACATTTTCCTTTTACACTCATCATCGATTTCACTCTCCACAGAATTACAGCCCTTGTATGTAAACACACTGCAGCTCCAAATGGTATTCTGTATCCTCGCTACACTGAGTAATAACTTCAACTGACCATCTCCAGATACTTTCTTCAATTTTCAGAGAGTTTCCTAAATCTACCAACAGTAGTAAATCACATTCTGATGATTCCTCTTCCTTTTGGCCATGCCAGCATGAATCTCCCCAAATCCTTAGATGGATCTTCTATTTTAGAGACCATCTCTCTTCTCCATTGGGATGTGGTAGCTCACAAAGCCAAGCAACCTCTTCTCTCTGCTGACATGCAGAACTCTATGTTGGTGATATTCACTGATTAGTAGGGAAGCTTGTAATCTGATCTCAAAAATGGGTCTCTCTACCCTCTTTCTCATGACAACATTGACAACATGGGGAGCACATTGGCACAGTGGGTAGCAATGCTGCCTCACAGTGCCAGAGATCTGGGTTTGATTCCAGTCTTGACTGACTGTCTGTGTGGAGTTTGCACATTCTTCCCGTGTCTGTGTAGGTTTCCTCCAGGTACCCCAGTTTCCTCCCATAGTCCAAAGATCTAGATGAATTGCCCATGCTAATTTGCTCCTTAGTGTCAAGGAGATTAGCAGGGTGAATATATGGGGATAGGGCCTGGATGGGATTATTGTCCATGCTGGCTTGATGACCCAAATGGCCTCCTTCTACTTTGTAAGGATTCTTGGGATCCATGATCCCAACTCCCTTTCATCCTAGGAACTGCTCAACACACAGCATAACTGTTTATAACCTGGTACATTTGACTTATTTCTGGGACTTTGGGAGACTCAGAGTCTAGTAATTGCAAACCTAAAGACTGTTGCCATTTCCTCCTAGTGTACCTTGCAGTTACTTCTCAAAAAAAACCCATGGCTTCTTTTGATCTCCAACCAAACCACCCAGGTTTACTGCAAGGCAAACCTCAGAACAGGTCACATGACCCCCTTAATATAAAAGAAGATAGGAAGAACTCCTTTCAATATATAAAAGGTAAGAGAGAGGCAAAAATAGCCCTTGGCCATTGGAAAATGAGACTGAAGAAGTAATAATAGGAAACAAAGCAATGGCAGCAGAAATGAATAGTTACTTTGCATCAATCCATAAGTCCATAAGACATAGGAGGAGAATTAGGCCATGCAGCCCATTGAGTCTGCTCCGCCATTCAATCATGGCTGATATT
>JARDVH010000025.1:15482663-15494176 GCA_030324005.1 Negaprion brevirostris | reverse complement strand
CTCAGGTCACTGTCTGTGTGGAGTTTGCACGTTCTCCTCGGGTTTCCTCCAGATACTCCGGTTTCCTCCCACAGTCCAAAGACATGTGGGTTAGGTTGATTGGTCGTGCTAAGAAATTGTCCCTTAGTGTCTAGGGATGCATAGGTTAGAGGGATTAATGGGCATAATATGTAGGAATATGGGGGTAGTTCGTGGGTGTGTTCGGTGCAGACTGGATGGGCTGAAGGGCCTCTTTCTGCACTGTAGGGTTCTATGATCTATGAAAATCAGAGGTTGCACTCTGATTTTATGAAAATCAGATCTATGAAAATCAGAGGTTGCACTCTGATGACACTTCCTATACGTGAGAGGTGTCCCTGAATTCCCACGTCAATGAATGTGATTTGATTTAAGAACAAAGAAAACTTCAGTGCAGGAACAGGCCCTTTGGCCCTCCAAGCCCATGCTGATTATGATGCCCTAACTAAACTAAAAAAAAACTCTGCCCTTACTTGGTCCATATCTCTGTATTCCTTCCCTATTCATATGCCCATCTATATGTCTCTTAAATGTTGTTAATGTGCCTGGCTTTCACCACCTGCTGTGGCAGTACTTTCCAAGCACCCATCACTCTGTGAGTGAAAAACTTCACCGCACATCCCTCAAACTTTGCCCCTCTCACCTTGAACCTGTGCCCTCTTGTAATTGACATTTCCACCCTGGGAAAGAGCCTTTGGCTATCACCCTGTCTATGCCTCTCATAATTTTTTAGACCTCTATCAGTTCTCCCCTCAGCCTGTCTTTCTAGTGAAAACAATCCTACTGGAGTCAATCTCTCTTCATATCTAACAGTCTCGAGACTAGACAATATCCTAGTGAACCTTCTTTGCACTCTCCCCAAAGCTTCCAAGTTCTTTTGGTAGTGTGGTGACCAGAACTGCACGCAATTCTCCAAGTGCTGCGCATTATTGTCGCATGTATTGGGATGAAGTGAAAAATATTGTTTATTGCGTGTCATAGAGACAAAATATACAGTTCATAGAGTACACAGGGAGAGAAGGAAAGGAGAGGGTGCAGAATATAATGTTACAGTTACAGGCACAGTTTAGAGAAAGATCAGCTTAACATATGATAGGATCATTCAAAAGTCTGATAGCAACAGGGAAGAAGCTATTCTTGAGTTGCTTGGTATGTGTTCTCAGGCTTTTGTATCCTTTTCCCGGCAGAAGTAAGTGGAAGAGAGTATGTCCGGGATGCGTCGGATCCTGGACGTACTGACTGCTTTTCTCAGACAGCGGGAAATATAGATGGAGTCAATGGATGGGAGCCTGATTTGCGTGATGGACTGGCTTACGTTCACAACCCTTTGTATTTTCTTGCGGTTTTAGTCAGTGTAGGAGCCATACCAGGCTGTGAAATATCCGGAAAGGATGCTTTCAATGGTGCATCTGTAAAAACTGATGCAAGTCATAGCGGACATGCCAAATTTCCTTAGCCTCCTGAGAAAATAGAGGCTTTCTTAACTATCATGTCAGAGTAGAGGGACCAGGACAGGTTATTGTGACCTTGACATCTAGTTGCTCTCAACCATTTCCACTTCATTGCCGTTGACGTGGGGCAGCATGGTGGCACAATGGGTAGCACTGCTGTCTCAGAGCATCAGGGACCCAGATTCAATTCCAGCCTCGAATCACCTTCTGTGTGGAGTTTGCACATTCTCCCCATGTCTGCGTGGGTTTCTTCCGGATGATCCAGTTTCCTCCCATACACCAAAGATGTGCGGGTTAGATTGATTGGCAATGATAAATTGATCCTAGTGTCAACAAATGGCCTCCTTCTGCACTGTAAGATTCTATGATTCTATCAGATTAGCAAGGTAAATGTGTGGGATTGTGGGAGTGGAGCCTGTGGTGGGTGCAGACTTGATGGGCCGAATAACCTCATTCTGCATTGCAGGTATTCTATTCTATGTTTCTATATAGGCAGGGCATGTCCTTTATTATTTTTCCAGACTATCTCCTTGGATTTACTAACATTAAGGGAGAGATTACTGTTGTCGCACCATTTTACCAGTTTCAATATTCAAACTCAGTGATCAAACTGAACAAGTACGCCACTACAGACTTCATTAGTAAGTGCATAGAAGACTATGTGCCAATGAAGCAAATCCATGTGCTTCCCAATCAGAAACCATGGATGAACAGAGACATCCACTGCTTACGGAAGTCCAGGTCTGAGACATTCAAGTCGGGTGACCCTGACCTATTCAAGAAATCCAGATACAGAGAATCATCAAAGATGCCAAGAGACAGCAGCATATCAAACTATAGTCCTAGGCTAGCCACATGAACACCCACTGATTATGGCAAGCTCTACACGATGTAACAGACCACAAGGTGAAGGAATGTAGAATTGCAGGCAACAATGCACCCCTCCCTGATGAACTCAAGACATTCTATGCCCACTTTGAGCAAGAGGTCAGTGAGAGGACACCATCCGCCCTGGAAGCCTCAGTTGATCTGGTATTGAAGGTTATTACCGCAGATGTCAGATCAGCCTTCTTGAAAGTTAACCCACGGAAAGCGACTGGTCTGGATGTGGTACCTGGTTGAGCACTCAGATCCTGCGCGGACCAGCTGGCGGGGTATTCGTAGACATTTTTAACCTCCCCTTACTCCAATCTAAGGTCCCTATCTGCTTCAAGACGACAACCATCATCCCTGTACCAAAGAAAAGTCAGGTAGTGCGCGTCTTAATGACTACCACCTGATAGCTCTGATATCCATCATTATGAAATGCTTCAAAAGGTTTGTCACAGCATGCATCAACTCCAATTTCCCAGATTGCCTGGATCCACAACAGTTCCCCTGTCGCGGCATCAGGTCCACAGCTGACACCATCTCCCTAGCCCTACACTCAACCCTGGAACACCTGACTAACAAGGACACTGATGTCAAAGTTCGATTTGTTGATGACAGCTCAGCCTTCAACACCATTATCCCAACAAAACTCATCTCCAAACCCCATGGTTTAGGCTCAGCTCCTCCCTCTGCGACTGAACACTTGATTTCCTAACCCACAGACCGCAATAGTAAGGATGGGTAATGGCACTCCTCCACGATTATCCTCAACATCATGCCCCACAAGGCTGTGTCCTCAGCCCCTTACTATACTCCTTATACATTTATGACTGCGTGGCCAAATTCCGCTCCAACTTTATCTTCAAGTTTGCTGATAGTGGGTCAGATTTCAAACAATGATGAGACGGAGTATAGGAAAATGGTAGAAAATTTGGTGAAATGGTGCAATGATAATCATCTCTCCCTCAATGTCAGTAAAATGAAGGAGATAGTCATCAACTTCTGGAAAAATATGGAGGGCACACCTCTGTATACATCAAAAGGTGATGAAATGGAAATGGCTGAGACCTTCAAGTTTCTAGGTGTTCAGATCACCAACAATCTGTCTGGTCCCTTCACACTGACGCTATAGTTAAGAAAACCCACCGATGCCTCTACTTTCTCAGAATGCTAAGGAAATTTGGCATGTCCATTACCAATCTCAACAACTTTTACAGATGCACCATAGAAAGCATCCTTTATGGATGTATCACAGCTTGGTATGGCACCTGCTTTGACCAAGACTGCTAGAAACTAATAAAGGTTGTGAACGTAGCCCAGACCATCATGCAAAACTTCCTCCCATCCATTGACACTTCCTGCTACCTTGGAAAAGCAGCCAGCATAATCAAGGCCCCATGCACACAGACAAACTCTCTTCCACCTTCTTCCATCGATAAAAAGATACAAATGTCTGAAAACACGTACCAACCAACTTGAGAACAGATTCTTCCCAGCTGCCATCAGACTTTTGAATGATCCTATTATATATTAAGCTGATCTTCCTCTTCACCTTATCTGCAACTTCCTTCTCCCTTATGTAGTCTATGAATGGTATGTTTTATTTGTATAGCACACAAGAAACAATACGTTTCATTGTGTCCTGATACATATGACAATAATAAATCAAATCAAATCAGTAGAGTCTGGGTATGCACAGTCACAAGTGTTGCAAGCACACTGTAGTCCAATCACAGAGGATGGGATGGCTTTGGATCTGCCCTGCAGGTGGCAGAGATTGAACGGATTCCCGTTTGTTCTGTAGTCTAGCTCCACTGCAGTGCAGAGCTTGTTGGGAGTGAGATGGAATGTTGCAACAAGGAAGATCGGAAGATTGGTGCAATGACACAGCCTTGTTTGGCCCCAGTCAGAACATGAATTGGATCTGTGGTGGATCCATTCATCAGGATGACAGCAGGCATGTCTAATAGTATGGTGGCACAGTGGTTAGCCCAGTTGCCTCACAGTGCCAAGGACCTGGGTTTGATTCAAGCCTTGGGTGCCTATCCATGTGGAGTTTGCATGTTCTCCCCACATCTGTGTGGGGTTCTTCCCATATCCAAAGATCTGCAGGTTATGTGGATTAGCCCGGTTAAATTGTGCCTTAATGTCCCAAGATTTGTACGTTAGGGGGAATGGCAGGGTAAATGTGTGCGGTTGTGGGGGTGGGCCTTGGCAAGATGGTCTGTGAGAGAGTCATCCAGACTCAATGGGCTGAATGGCCTCCTTCTGTATTGTAGTAATTCCATAATTCAGTTGTGGAGCAGATGTAGAATGGTAGCTCTTTCTCTGCTGTAATGTGAAGTGCATGGTCTCTCTTATTTGCATTTTATAAATGTATAATCAGTACCGATTAGCCTAACAGTTGATTGACATATTGCAAAGTTACTGTTTATCCATCACTATCTATAACTTTACCCAGGCCTTTACCCAGGCCTTTTCATTCCTTCTGCCATTCTCTTTTGTAATATACCATATCCCTGAGTTTAAAATTTATTACTGATGGCCTTCTGCAGTGCCGTAAGGCTTGCCAAATTCTGTCTGAAACCTCAACCTTAATAAATGTCCTTCCTCTCTGCATACAGGGCATTCAAATGCTCAAAAAAAATTAACTTATCATAGTGCCTTTCAAGGCCAGGAGATGATTCCACATTAGTGGAGGTACTTTTGAATTTCTCCCATAACCACCAATCATTTGAGGCAATCACATAGACGGTCCCACGCCAGGGCATATGTCAGTTTATAGCTTGATTCATCAACTAAGATTTTGTGGAATATCTCATCAATTACTGAGCAATTTCTATCACAAACCCCATTATTAAAGAAACTTTACACTGCTGCATTCATTACAGTGATATTCATAAGGACATTTATCAAGACTGAAGTTTAAGAGAGAATTCAGTGAACATTTGAGGCGATCAGAAATGAGTTTTAATCCAGGACACATGATATATTACAAAAGAGAAAGGCAGAAAGAGTGAAAATGACTGGGTAAGGATATGGGCAGTGTTAGAAAAACAGTATTCTTACAACGTGTTAATCAAACTGTTAGGATATATTTTTCAAGGCTAATATGTTTAAATCCATTGTTGGTAGATTATCTTATTGTCAGTTAGGAATTTAGCCGATGCTCCCAGATTTAGCTGGTCATCCCAGAAAAATTCTAATCCATTTTTACATTATTTTTGATTTGATTTATTATGGTCACATGTATTAGTATACAGTGTAAAGCATTGCTTCTTGAGCACTATACAGACAAAACATACCCAAACATTCAAACAAAGATTATGGGGAAAAGCAGGATTAGGCAGTTAAGTTAGATGATCAGCCATGATTGTAATGAATGGTGGAGCAGGCTTGAGGGGCCTGCTCCTATCTTCTATGTTTCTAAACCTAACCTCCTCTCTTAAAGTTGCACACTTGTGTTTATTTGTTTTTTAAATCCAAAAAAAACAAATCCAAACTGAATCCAATTCATAGTCCCCACAAAGGAGACAAACAAGCTGACAGGATGAGGCATTACACCCCATCTTGGGCTTGGTCTGACACATACTTAATTTTAGCTAAAAGGATAGCAATCGGGAGGACCACTCATAAGAGTGCTGTTCAAAAGGACAATCAATCAATCAATCACATTCAGGTTAGTTGCTGATTGATTTCTACTGATCCCAATCATGGATGCAGCAGTTTCAATCCCATCCCTTGACCAACAGCATTACAGGGAGAATAAGAAAACACAAGAAGACAAACTACTTGAAAAGGAGAAAAGAGGACTGGTCTATTGTAGTACTGATCTGGGTCTTCTGATGAGCTGCTCCTTGTGCTATCCTCTACCCCTACCTGGCTGCAGCATACCTGTTGCCAGTGTTATGACCAAGTGAGAAAAGGTGCAAGGACTCACCTTTTCTCCGCACTCCTTGGTTGATTATGACAGGTTTTTGAGTTTAAAAAGATGGATGAATGTGCTAATTCATTGAATGTACTTAACCATTTACTTGTTGATTGCAAATAAATCAGGCTTGAGGTTAAACAAGTGAAAGGTTTGTTCTTGTTCTCATTGTATGTCAACATGTCAATCCACCTGGGTAAAGATTTTTTAGAAATTAATTTAAAAAGGTAAACATGTGTCCTACATGTGTGTGCGCGTGCGCGCACACACACACACACACACACACACACACACAGTTAACTAAAATTTAACAAAAAAAGGCAAATAAATAGTTAATTGATTTTAAGTTTTCGGTGCTGAATCAGTTCCTAAAGCTGTAGCTTTTTTTCTCCTAGAAATGCTGATTTGGAATTTGATATCTTTAGAACTTCTCTGTAGCCCACAGTCTGATATTAATGAGTCCAATTTAGTTGAGGGAGAGAGAGAGTGGCAAATAGGATTTTACTGCTCACTGATGTTTGTTCACTAGACTGTCCCAAAGCAAGCAGTGTTTTTGTCATAAATAAATTCCAAAAAGATGGAATTGATCACATGACCTCGCTCCATGATGTTTGGGTATTCCACCATAGGTAATTTTTATCTCATGTCTGGACGGACCATGAGTTGTGGTATGGCCTCACTGATTAACTTTTTTTAATATCCTAGCCATCACTTCTGAATGAACCATTCTTACATGTCATGAATGATGAACAAAGTATCAACGGCTCTAAGGATATTCATGCCTCTCCAGCCTGATATAATTAAATGTAGTTATGTGAATGGTGGCTGATATTTTAGTTTCAATCCAACTTTAAACTTACACTTGACATTAGCAAGTGTGAAATTGTACAGGAAGGTAGTCTGGGCATGTCCATTTGTAATCCAGTTGGGAAATTTCCAGAACCTTGACCAACTTGCAGTTTCAGATAAGTCACGTGACCTCTCGCAGCTCCCTTAAGTCAGTGTCTTTGTTTTACCTGAAACTGCCTTTTCTAAAGTTCCCCGTGTGAGACCAGCGAATTAACATGAAATTTAATATTTGACATCACCTCATCTCAGAATCATTGAATTATAGATTCCTTACGTTGCAGAAGGAGGTCATTTGCTCCATCGAGCCTGCATCAAATGCAATCTCACCGAGGCCCTATCCCCATAACTCTATGTATTTACTCTACTGATCCTCCTGATGCTAAGGGGCAATATATCATGGCCAATTTATCTCGCATGTCTCTGAAACACTAATCTCATGATGCAAAAATGTGGCCTGTAAAATTATCAGTGTCAGTATCTGAGTTGATATCTGCAAGAGTCATTTTGACTGCCAGTAGTTCTTCATCATCAGTGCCCAACTTCTTGGGACTTTTCACTTGCACACCACAAAATCGGGACAATTGCCCGTTCTTGGGTGTTTAAAAGGAGAAAGACAAATGGTAATGCTGTTGTGAGGAGATGGGAGGAATGCAAAGGATAGCTTTGAGCATACTTGTAAATCAGAAGAGATATTGAAAGAGGAGAAGTGGAGTGTGAGAAGGAGGATCAAGTATGAGCATATCATCTTTGATGGCTTTAGCCCTATAGCTTGCCGCAGCCTCAGTCAAGGCGACTCCAATGAATTCTGCTCTATCAGGATAAGGACATGCAGCCTTGCCTATCTATGGTTTGTTGGATATTGCTGACATTTTCAATCACATAACGTCATTGAACTTCTTGCGGCACACAGGTCCTCAGGGCTACCAACAAGCATTTACTGTGATGGTTATCTGCGTCCATTGCCTTTGTGTTGTGTTCAAAGGACCTCCAGATCCCTTGTGGATAAAGGACCTTTCATCTTCTGTCCACCTCCCCCTCACTGTTTCATTGGAAAATCTTGGTGCATTCTCCCTGCCCTATTATTCAGATCCTTCATGCTCAGACATTCTTTTCCAGCAATTTCATGTATCTGCTCCAGCCAGCATGCATCTTCTCCCTTTTAGGAAGTGGAGGCGAGCTTTATCTGGTGCTAGCCTCTCTCAATTTTGTGAGCCCTGTTCAGGTTGCAATCACTAAGCATTGGTCATAGTGCTGGCTACAGAAATCATTTAAATGAGTTGGCAGTATGAAGTTCAATGCAGCCTGCATCAGAAAGAATAGATCGAGATTGATTGTGCATCATGATCTCCATGCCTATTTTTATAGGCTATCCAATTTTATTCCCAGACTTTCTGTAATGATTCAAACCATTCTCTGGATATTCTTACATGCAACTCAAGCAATAGTGAATGTCCATAGGCAAGCAAGTCTTTCCTATGAATTGAAACATGACTTTGTTTATGAATTGTCTAGGATAGAATGCTTCCAAGTGAAAAATTAACATGCCTACCATTGAGAAAGTGCATTGGAAATTATACACAATGCCACACAATGAAAAGTATAACAATTTAGGATCAAGATGACAAGAAGATACAGAAGTAATATAGAAACACGATTGATCCGTTAGGAAAATATTTACAAAGAATATTTGATTTTACAAATTTACTTTAAAATTTATTCAAAGTAAGTCCCAAAGCTACAGAGATTCTCTTTTTTTTTTGAATTACACATCTATGAAGACAGAATTTCATTTCAGAGACCCAACCCATCAAGTTCTTTACTTGCCTCTGGCCTTTATAATAATGCAGTCAAAGGGAAACAAAAGATTATAGAGACCATTGCTCATAATGAACTTCTCTTCTACTTTGATGTCCTGCCAATATAACCGGAAAATAATGATGTACTTTCAACATTAATTAAAACTGTCAATCAATTTTTAAAAACATTAGAATGGCCTCTCAGTATCCCGACAAGTGATTTACACAGTTTCATGATAGAGTAAAATTGCAAGAGTCTTATTCTCAGTGCGACCATTCCAAAGGCCATGATTTGAAAAATTAGGAGATGACAGGCTGGTGATTAAAGTTACTTATTCTATCATCTGAATGCACAGGGTGCCCTTTGTTAAGCAATATGACATACTCCATCTTCTACGACTGCCAAAACAATCAAATTCTTTTGTTCTAACAAGGGGCAGCTTATAGTCAATCAACATAAATATTGGTGAATTATTTCACATTATTTCACCTTGGGAACTATATACTACTTAACATAGACTCTCTCCCCCCACACTCACCATGCCCTCCCACCCCATAATGGAAAACAAATTCAACTCTCCCACTAACGAGATATAGAACCCATTATAAAATTGTCACACAATTGGTGAGCTACAAATAAAAGATTAACGTTTTAGAAATGTTTTATGTATAGAAACAGATTGGTTTGTAATAGAAATGGAGCCATATTTTCCTCCTAATTATTTTCATTTTGTGGCAACACAACAAGGTAGTAACACCCACCACTTCAAAAATCGCCAGTTTAAAATTATATCAGAATTATCCTTCCCGGAAAATAAACAGTAGACTTTTAGGACATGCAGGGAATCTACATATTTCCATAGTCAAATGGAATCAACTGACTCAATTAACTCCACTGACTACAGACCACAGACAATGAGGTTGACACTGATGACTCCAAACGTGCAAATGGGACCACACAAAATTACCCCAATCTTATCCTTATCCCCAAACAGCCAGGAACTTTCCACCTTGCAAGATAGAAACATAGTAAAGGAGCAGGTGTAGGCCAATCGGCTCTTCAGATATGCTCTGCCATTCATTACGATCATGGCTGATCATCCAACTCAATAACCTGTTCCCAGTTCCCCCCCATTTCCTTTGATCTCGTTAGCCCCAAGAGCTATATTTAACTCCTTCTTGTTTTGGTCTCAACTCCTTTCTACGGTCATGAATGCCACAGGCTCACCAGTCTCTGGGTGAAGAAATTTCTCTTCATCTCTGTCCTAAATGGTTTAATCTGTATCCTTAGACTGTGATCTCTGGCTGTGGATTCCCCCCACCATTGGAAACATCCTTCTTGATTCTACCCTGATTCTAGACCTGTTAGAATCTTTAGAAGTTTCTATGAGATCAGCCCTTATTTTTCTGACCTCCAATGAATATAATCCTAACTAAGTCAATATCTCTTCATATCTTGTCAGTCCCGCCATTGCAGGAATCAGTCTGGTAAATCTTCGCTACGCTCCTTCTATAGCAAGGACATCCTCAGATAAGGACATCAAAACTGAATGCATACCAGAAAGATACATAGAAAATAGAGTAAGAAGTCTCACAATACTAGATTAAATTCTAACAGGTTTATTTGGTATCATGAGCTTTTGGAGCACTGCTACTTCATCAGGTGAGTGCCCTGCCTGCCCTGTTTCAATCTTCTCGATTCCCCCCTCACCACGGAGTCCTGACCCCCCCCAAATAGGCCCTGCCCCCTCTGGCCCTGTCCCCCTTGGCTGCCCCCGGACATTGCCATTTTGTCCCTAGGGCAGTGCCAGCGGCCATCCTGCACTGCCAGTATAGCAATGCCCTGGGGGCACCTCCCCCTTCCCTTAATCCTGATCTCTTGGGGGGCCTCCATAGCTTCCCTTCATTTCAGTGGGGTCGGGCTGCCAGTGAGGAGCTGTTGTAAAACACTCCTGGTGGAGGCAGAGGGAGAGGCTAGTGGGACCAGATGGAAATGCTGATTGAAACCATTTATTCACCTCCATGCCAATTTCTGGCAAGAAGCTGACAATGCCGGAAATCCAACAGCCAGAGACATGCAGAGTCAATGGCACCCAGCAGGAAGCCGTTAAATGGCCTCTGTTTATGTCTCCTAGCCCACTGCACTGCTAGAGCAGTGCAGCAGGCTAGGGGAATCGCCCCCTGTGGAAAGAAAAATAAAATGTTTCTGGTCAATGATCTTTCATCAGGACCAGAAGTTAGATCAGTTGTAGGTTTTGAGCAAGTACAGAGACAGAGAAAGGAAGGAGGAGGGAGAGAAGAAAAGGGAAGATATGCAAAAGTCAGGCACAGTCATTGCTGCCTCACAGTTCCAGGGACGTGGATTCAATTCCCGACTTGGGTCACTGTCTGTGTGGAGTTTCCACATTCTCCTTGTGTCTGCATGGGTTACCTCCAGGTACTCCAGTTTCCTCCCTTAGTCCAAAGATGTGCGGATTAGTTGCACTGGCCATGCTAAATTGCCCATAGTGTTCTGGAATGTGTAGATTAGTGGGGTAAATGTGTGGGGTTGTGGGGATAGGGCCTGGGGTGGGATTATTGTTGGTGCAGACTTGATGGGCC
>JARDVH010000025.1:14785147-14795860 GCA_030324005.1 Negaprion brevirostris | reverse complement strand
TCTGGTGGAAGCTTAGGAGTGTCATGGTGGCACAGCGGTTAGCGTTGCTGCCTCACAGCACCGGGGACCCGGGTTTGGTCACTGTGTGGAGTCTGTACATTCTCCCCACGTCTGCATGGGTTTCCTCCCACAGTCCAAAGAGATGCATGTTAGGTGGAGTGGCCATGCTAAAATTCTCCCTCAGTGTATCCAAACAGGCACTGGTGTGTGGCGACTAGGGGATTTTCACAGTAACTTCATTTCAGTGTGAATATAAGCCTACTTGTGACAACAATAAACAAACTTTACTTTAGATGATCATCGTTTCGGCACTACTGGCTGAAGGTTGTTCCAAACGCTTCAGCCTTACCTTTTGCACAAAAGCTTCTCTATCATTGAAGATGGGGGTATTTGTGGAGCCTCCTCCTCTAGTGAGTTGTTTAATTACCCACCACCATTCATGACTGGATGTGACGGGACTGCAGATCTGATCCATTGGTTGTGGCACATGACTGGTTTGTCTATTACTTGATGTTTCTCCTGTTTGGCATGAAAGTAGACCTGTGTTGTCACTTCACCAGGTTGACATCTCATTTTTAGGTATGCCTGGTACTGTTTCTGGCATGCCCTCCTACACTCTCCATTGAACCAAGGTTGATCTCTCTGGCTTGTTGGTAATGGTAGAGTGTCAGATACGCAGGCCACGAGCTTACAGATTATGGTGAAGTACAATTCAATGTACAATGGGGTGGTGCGGAGCACAGTGGTTAGCACTGCTGCTTCACAGCTCCAGGGACCTGGGTTCGATTGCCAGCTCAAGTCACTGTTGTGTGGAGTGTGCACATTCTCCTCATGCC
Organism: Negaprion brevirostris; assembly: GCA_030324005.1. Classification (NCBI taxonomy): domain Eukaryota; kingdom Metazoa; phylum Chordata; class Chondrichthyes; order Carcharhiniformes; family Carcharhinidae; genus Negaprion; species Negaprion brevirostris. The sequence goes on along the minus strand of JARDVH010000025.1, from coordinate 14,795,024 downwards.
TGCATCACCTGGTTTCCTCTGGGTACTCTGGTTTCCTCCCACAGTTCAAAGATGCGCGGGTTAGGTTGATTGGTCATGATAAAATTACCCCTTGGTGTCCTGAGATGCCTAGGTTAGAGGGATTAGTGGGTAAAGTATGTGGGGATATGGGAGTACGGCCTGGGTGGGATTGTGGTCGGTGCATCTCGAAGGACTGAATGGCCTCTTTCTGCACTGTAGGGTTCTATGATTCTATAATTCTGCTGCTGCTGATGGCCCACAATGCCTCATGGATCCCCAGCTTTGAGCTTCTGGATCTGTTTGAAGTCTATCCCATTTAGCACGGCAATAATGCCAAATAACGTGAATGTTTGAAATTTGAACTTAAAACAGAAAATGCTGGGAATACTCAGCAGGTCTGGTAGCTTCTGTGGAGAGAGAAACAGATCAATTCAGAACTGGAAAAAGTTTGAGAAGCAACAGAATTGAAGTACAGAGGCCAGGAAAGGGCTGGGGAACAAAAAAGGAACGTTTTGACAGGGCAGAAGGCAGGAAAAAAATTAAAATTATAGTACAGGAGACTATTCAGTACATCATGCCTGTGCTGGCACAGCAACTCACTAGTCCCACTTTTGACTTTTCCCCATAACCCGCCAATTTTTTTTGTCTTCAGGTAACTCAATTCTCTACTGAAAGCCATAATTAAATCCACCACCACTATACTCTCATACAGTACATTCCAGATTCTAACTATCATGATCACCAATTTCATATTTTCTAAAATTCTAAAACTAAATTGATTTGAAAGTTGCCATTAATTCCCCTGATTCCTCTCCTTTGTACGTGCTAAAATAATAATGCACATTCCAAAATGGTGACTCAAAGGAAAGGTGGTGGTGATGGGTCGTCAGAAAATCGCAGATATCGATGGGAAGAGACTGAAAAAGGAGGAAAATAAGAGGGGAGATAGAATACTTCATTCATAATGTCATCAACAGGCTGAAATGACTGCTTTATTACAGCAGTCCTTTTTATGGACCTTAGAAAGGTGATTAAAGGGGGCCACAGTTAGATGGGGGACTATGAAGTTAAAAGTTGTGAAGTGAAAGTCTGCAAAGAGAATTAGGTCAGTAATAGTCTTGGAAGCAATGATGTACTTACCATTCCCTCATGCAGTCATGTCCAAAGAAAGTTAGGGAGGTGTGTCAGTTAGCTACAGGTCAGTTTGCCAAGGAACAACCATCTCACCCTTGTCAGGGTTGGATCTGAGAGAATGGAGTGCTACAAGTTTAGAGGAAGATAGGTTACAGTGAGCGAGGTAAGTAATGGAATGGCTATTTCCAGGCAGTTCCAAAATTAAAAGATCGAGAAAAGATGGCCAGAAGTAAGGACCCAGATGGAAGGGGAATAAGAACGTCAGAAAGAGAACTGAAAACTCAACAGGGCAAGTTGGGAAGGAGCAATAGTGCCAGATGAAAGTGGAGGGAAAGGAGGATTCAGAAGGACACAATTATCTAGCAGTTGAAGTTTGCGATCTTTGACACCTGAAGTAGAATAAAATTGATAAAGCACCAGATGAGACGAAGCATGAAATGGAACTGCAGAGGACAGCTTTGAGACAAAGAGTCAGTGCTGGAGAGGTTGAAGGCATGCATGTGGCACAACTTTTGCTTTGCATCATAATTTCTTGTCATTTAATCTCTCCTACCTTCATCCTGATCACAGACTTTCCTTTTGTTCTTGACCTCTTCTTAATACTTGCTTAAAATATATTACCACTCTAACTTCTTTCAATTCTGACAAAAGGTCAATCCGAAACATTAACTCTCTCTCCTGAGATGTTGATGGAATAAATATTTCTAGCATTTTCTGTTAAAGTAACACACGACTGAATTTGATGTTATGTTTGAGAAAACTGGGGGAAAGCCACAAATCAAGGTTCAAATTTACGTAAGGAATGAATTAATCAGAGTAAACAGTCACAAAGTACAAAGTATTCAACAACTTGAATTTTATAGTGTTGTTAACATGATACAATTTCCAAAGGTGTTTCAGAATATATAATGCAACACTGAGCCTCACGAGAAGATATTACATACGTAGGCTATATGGCACAGAAACAGGCCATTCAACACCACTAGTTCATGCACTGTTTGTGTTTTACTCAATCTTTCCTCATTTATGTCCTAGACTGTAATCCTCCAATCTGTTCTCCCTCAAATGCTTGTCCAGCTTTCCTTAAATGTATCCATATTATTCACTTCAACCACTCCCTGTACATTCTGAGCACTTACCAGCATAAAATAGTTTTCCCTGAATCCCCTCGTGACTATCTTACGTTGATAGCTTGCAGTAATGCTCGTCCAACAGGAGGGGGACATTCTTTCTGTACCCAATCAATCAAATAATTAAAGTTTGGCAAAGCAGTAAGTTTTTGGAAGGAAAGGAAATGAGAGGGGTGGGGGGGGTACGGGGAAGAAATTAGGTGGAGTGGTATAACGAAGAAATGAGAGAGGTGGAGAAGTATGGGGAAAAAAATTAGAGAGGTGGAGTGATATAGGGAAGAAATGAGCGGGGTGGAGTGGTATGAGGAAGAGATTAGAGCTGAGGCAGCTGAAGTCATGGCCACCAACAACAATTAAAATCAGGAATGCTTAGGAGGCCAGGATTAGATGAGTGCAAATATCTCAGGGTACGGTCTGTTCTGGGAATGGAGGACATTACACACAGGGAGGAGGGGTCATGGAGGTATTTGAAAATGAGGACAAGAATTTTAAAATCAAGATGTTCCTTGACTAGGGACCAATGTAGGTCAGTGAGAAGAAATATTTGACATTACATAAAACCAGCGCATATCGCCAGTCTTGTCCCAAGTCTGAAAGTTGTGAATTCTAATCTGACTCCAGAGAGTTATACACATAATCTAGGCTAACATCTCAGTGCATAACTGAGAGAATCTTTACTTTAGAACTACTTTTAAAAAAAAAAATCATTCATGCAACATGGGCATCGCTAGCTGCCCAGTATTTTTGCTCATCCCCGGTTACCCGAGGGCAGTTGAAAGTCAACCACATTGCTTTGGCTCAGAAGCCACACGTAGGCCAGACCAGGCAAGGATGGCAGATTTCCTCCCCTAAAGGACATTAGTGAACCAGATGGGTTTTTCTGACAATCGACAATGGTTTTATGGTCATCAGTAGATTCTTCATTTCGGATACTTTTTATTGAATTCAAATTCCACCATCTGCTGTGGTGGGATTTGAACTTGGGTCCCAGAACATTAGGTGAGTTTCCGGATTAATAGTCTAGCAATAATACCACTGGGCCATCGCCTCCCCATTGGCTACAAAATACTTTTGGATATTGAGGGCGTGAAATGCACCAAACAGATTCAAATCTTTTCTTTTTATATGCATGGGTTTCACTTATATAATTCAGTAACCTTGGTTAATAAATGTGAGAAGAGGCAATATCAAGCTAAAAACAGTGGAAATCCAGTTGACTGTTGCAATGTACAAATCTCAAAAAGGGATACAATAATGTAAGATGCATAAAGGAATAAGAGAAAGAAACTTCAGGGATAAAGAAAACAATACATAAAACCAGCAGGGAACTCTCCAAAGGGGAGAAAAATGGAGAAAGTATTGACTTGAGATATACAAGGTGAATGGATGCAGAAAATTACAGATGCGCGAGTCACACATTTTCCAAAGTTCGCTGGATTCCAGAATAATTCCTTTGGATGGGAAGACAGCAAAAGCTACCTCTACTTAAGAGAGGAATGAGGGAGAAAGCAAGTAACTACAGACCTATAAATACATCAGTTGTGTGGAAACTACCGGAATCTATAGTGTGACTGAGCACTTATGAAATCAAAGAGAGTTGGCATAGATTTGTGTGGCGTAGGTAATGTTCAACAAATCTAATTAAGATCCTTACAGTGATGGAAAGGGAAATGTTGTTAATATGGAATTCTAGAAAGCATTTTAATAAAATTCTGCATAAGAGATTAATAGCAATAATGAAAGAACATGGAAATGGAATTGGTGCAACAGTGCCTGTTAGTAATTGATGGGTGGAAGAATTTAAAATCCGTGTTATTTTGTTACCTATCTGTAGAATCTTGACGCACAGGAGGGGGCTATTCAGCCCATTATGCCTGAGTTGGCTCTTTAAAAAAGCTGTCTTTACTCAGCCATTTCCCCCCTTAACAGCCCCTTCTTTCACTGAAAGAACTGTTCCGTAGTTACACAAACAAAACAGCGCACAATTTTAAACAGCCCCTCTGAATCTTCTCTGCTTTAAGGAAAACAACCCCACATTAACTATTCTGTCAACCTTCAAACATAAAACTGAATTAGATTGTTTCTTTCCCTCCAAGTTTTCCAATTCTAAAAAAGGTGCCATTGGTCCAAGGATACCAGAAATCATCTAGTACCTCAGTCCACATGCCAGCTATATAATCTATCAGGGCAATTCCAAAACCTACCTTCATAGGATCAATAGAATCAAAGAATCCCTGCAGTGCAAAAGGAGACCATTTGGCCCATTGAGTATGCACTGACTCTTTGACACAGCATCGTTCCCAGGTCCATTAATCCCCACTAATCTCCCTAACCTACACATCTTGGGAGGCCAAGAGGAAATTCAGCATGGTCAATACTCCTAATCTGCACATCTTTGGATTGGCAGAGGAAATCAGAGCACCAGGAGGAACCCAATGTAGACATGGGGAAAAAGTATGAACTCCAGAGTCACCCAAGGCTGGAATGGAACCCGGGTCCCTGGCATTGAGAGGCAGTGGTGTTAAGCAATGTGCCACTGTGCTGCCCCAGCTTTCAGTTTCTAGTATGAGCCGATAGGATTGACTGCAACCGGGAGTTGGAAACATGACTGATTTTCCAACTCTCCCTTCAAATCAGTGCTTCTGAGCATTGTAGCCCACCAACTTCCTCCCTGCCCACAGCCATCCTGGTGGGCCCAGTCTGGTGACAAAATTACGCTTTTACAACTACAAAAATTTTCAACTGATTCTCAATAGCATGGTCATTTGACAGATATCGCACCTTCTATAAAAAATTATACTAAGTGATTCTTCCACTACCTCCCTTCTGAAGAATACAAGAGCCTTTCACATCTTTGTTCTCGGGGCTGGTCCTCTCGAGGCAGTTTTTCTTCATTTGGAAATTCCATAAGCTCCACACTTACAACTCTTTACTTTCTGGGATACAGAGATTGACTAGAGGTCATTAACAATTATTACATGCATAAAAGGACATTTACTTGATAATTAATAGACGCAACTTCCTGTGGTGAGTTTAATGCTCATTTTTTTTTTAAATATTCATCTTTGAGATGCAAGAGTCATTGGCATTGCCATGGTTTATTGCCCATCCCAAATCTGATGGGTGGAATTGCCTCCTTCAGTGCTATAATGACTCAGGCCCTTTCAAAGATGATGGCAAGCCAGCTTTTTGAAATGTTGCAGTCCAGTAGGTACATTACAATGCTGTCAAGGAGGGAGTTCCAGGATTTTGACCCAGCAAGAGTGTGCAAATAAACGTCATGAAAATTAGATTACCATGAAACCACAAGATGCTGTTTACATGAAGTTAACAGCACACCTGGGCGAATTAATAGCAACCTGTGGTGGCTTGCAGTTCACCGGCTAACTCTTTATTGCCAAAAGCTGCTGGTCATGTTATCCACAAATAATGGTACATATTGTTCAAGTACCATCATTTTTCAGCAAAATCAGGCCCATTCAACCGTTTTGCTGATTGCTTAGTTCTGACAATGATGACAAATGATGTCCATGTCACACAGAGGCTTACTGTTAGTTGTTTCCCAGTTCAGTTCCTTCTAGTAATTCCAAAAAATAAATTTTTAGAATAGTCATCAAATTTTAGATCACAGATTTACTGGTCCAAGCCAATAGCAGGAAATACAGTAAATTCCCAGACAAATTCTCAATTAGAATGGTGATCTTGCATGGACGATGCCAAGAAGCGAGGCATTGCTCCATAGCTTTGGGGGGAGGCGCAAAAATGTTGACATGGAGTGGCACTGGCAGAAGCCCAAGGGCAGACTGGCTGCCCTCTTATTCCCATATCAGCTTGCAATCAAAAGAGGGCATCAGATTTGGACAAGAAATACAGGGATGATACCACCCACATATTGAAAAAATCTCATATTTGCAGTGCCAATAATACAGCAAAAGTAACTAATCCCATGACAAATTTGGAATCCATGGTGCTTTTACAGCTGCTATGAATAGACAGGAAAGGTAGCCACATGTAGCATTTGATTAACAAATTTAACATCGATGATCTGCATCTCTTCACAAGTGGCATAAATTCTTGCAGGTAATTAAAAATGAGATGTCAATTGGTCAACCAACTAGGCAAATTCCATTACCTGTAGCAATTATTTCTCCTACCAGCCTGCAGTTTCAGCTTGGCTCACTAGCACTACCTTTGTGCTGGGAGGTGGTGGTTTCAAGACCTACAATGGGCTTAACTATATAATCTGGTCTGACAATTCACTGCCGTACTGAGAGGTTGTTCCATAGATGCAATTCTTCCCCGTTTTCTATGCTAACTTGCGTTAGCCTCTAAAATATTTTAACCCTGAAAAGGTAAGCTTTAATTTAATGCAACCCATCTTCCAGATTAAACAGAAAATAAAATTCAAGATTAAAATTAAGGGCAAGCAAAACAGCATAACTGTCTCAATTGGACTCAATTTACAGTCAGAATCTTTTTTTAATTCATTTGTGGGACATGGACATCACTTGCTGGCCAGCATTTATTGCTTGAGAAGATGATGGTGAGCGACCTTCTTGAAATGCGGCAGTCCACGTGCCATGGGTTGACAATTAGGGAGGGAATTCCAGGATTTTGACCTGAGGGCAGCACAATGAAGAAAAGGTCCTTTGACTCAGAATCTGCACCGACAATAACTACTACTAAAGGCACGCTAATCACTTTTTCCTGCAATTGCCACATATCCTTGAATGTTATGATATTTCAAGCGGTCATCCAAATATTTTTTAAAGGCTGTAAGTTTTCCACTCTTCACTACCTTCCCACGCAGTGCAGTTATCTTGACAGTAATTTGATAGCAGACACAATCAAATCACAACTGCAACTCTCAGTCCAGCTGACCAAGAGACAAGAAGAATGGAGACAAGACCGTTTTTATTCATTGTAACAAGTAATAATTACTCAATCACATTTAACACTAAATGAAATGTAAAGTTATGAAATTTATAATCTTAGAGTAACAAATATCCAAGTTATATCACCCTCAGTGCATTTTGCTCAAAACTATAGCTGCCCAGAAGTTTAGGCTAAAAAAAGAAGCAAGAATGAAAGAAAAACATCTACCATCCTTTTTGTTAAACTAACGCATTATTAGGGACCATTATTTTGAGCAGAGTTAAATAAACACTGATGCATCTGTCCTGAGCAGCAGCTGCACTCCTTTAGGCTTTTCCAACAATAAATTTCTTTCAGTTTGCAACATTCATTTACCACAGCAGTATTGTTGGTACAACGATACTGCTAGTGTAGAATTTTGGTACGGCAGACAGCATTGTGCACAGTATTATTCAATGATTTGCAATAACATTTATCACATTAAGCTACTAGCCATGACATCTCCCCTGTGCACCAAAGATCTAACTTGCATCAGGATTTATAAACGCAGCAAAGAAACAGTAATTACTTTCATGACTCCAGTTGGTTGAGAAAATTAGATGAGTCATAGACTCTGGGAAGGCCCCACATTCAATCTACTGTCTGTGCTAAATTAGCGAGTGTTACCCACAAGTCAATGGTAAAGACAGCAGAACTGGTCTGAACATCCCAAAATGGTATAGATCAATCAGCCTCTCATTATCTTCTAATGGAAATGCGCAGATGTGGACAAGAAAAAGATTGACAAAAACAAATGTAGGCCCCTTACAGTCAGAAATGGGAGAATTCACAACAGTGAATAAAGAAATGGCGGAGGAATTAAATTTGAACTTTGCTTCAGTCTTCACAAAGGGAAACATGAATAACGTGCCAGAAGTGCTGTGAGAAACATGTTTTAGTGAGGGGCCGAATGAAATCAGCATTAATAGAGAAGTGGTTTTGGGGAAATCGATGGGATTGAAAGTGGATAAATCTCCAGGTTTGACGATCTTCATCCCAGAGTGCTTAAGAGTGGCCCTGGAAATAGTAAATCCACTGGTGATTATTTTCCAAAATTCTGGACTCTGGAAAAGTTCCTATAGATTCGAGGGTAGGTAACGTAAGCCCGCTATTCAAAAAGGAAGGTAGAGAGAATACAGGGAATTATAGATCAGTGAGCCCTACGTCAATACTGGGGAAACTCCTAGAGTCTATTATGAATGATTTCATAACTCAGCATTTGGAAGGCAGTGGTATAATCAATCAAAATCAGCATGGATTTACAAAAGGGAAATCATACTTGATGAATCAATTGGAATTTTTTGAGGATGTAACATTAGAGTTGACCGAGGAGAACCAGTGGATGTAGTTTATTTAGACTTTCGACAAAGTCTCACATAACAGACTATTAAGTAAAGTCAAAGTACATGGGATTGCAGGTAACGTCTTGAGATGAATAGAAAACTGGTTAGCAGATAGGAAACAGAGTTGGCATAAATGGGCCTTTTTCTGAGTGTCAGTCAGCGACTAATGGAGTGCCATAAGGATCTGTGCTAGGACCCCACCTATTCACCTTATCCATTAATGGTTTGGAACAGGGAACTGAATGTATTATCGCCAAATTTGCAGATTATACAAAACTGGGTGGGAGGGAGGGGGGTGAGCTATAAGGAGAGTGCGGAGATGCTTCAGCGTAATTTAGACAGGCTGAATGTGTGGGCATCTGCACGGCAGATGCAGTATAATATGGATAAATATGAGGTTATCCACTTTGGTAGTAATAATAAGACAGGTTATTACTTGCATGGGTGTAAATCGGGAGAGGTGGATATTCAGCGAGACTTTGGAGTCCTCGTCAATCAGTTGCTGAAAGTAAACGCGCAGCTACAGCAAATAGTAAAGAAGGCAAATGGTATGTTGGTCTTCATAGCAAAAGGATTCGTGCGCAGGGATAGGGATAGGGATGTATTGCTGCAATTGTATAGGCATTTGGTGAGGCCACATCTGGAATACTGTGTGCAGTTTTGGTGTCTTTATCTGAGGAAGAATGTCCTTGCTATAGAGGGAGTACAGCAAAGGTTTACCAGACTGATTCCTAGGATGGCAGGTCTGTCATATGAGGAGACATTAAATCAGTTAGGATTATATTAGTTTAGAAGAGTGAGAGGGGATCTTATAAAAACTTATAAAATTCCGACAGGGTATATTCAGAAAGAATGTTCTCAATGGCGGGGGAGTCTAGAACTAGGGGTCATGGGGTAGCCTTTTATTATTGAGGTGAGGAGAAATTAAATATAGCTCTTGGAGCTAAAGGGATTAAGGGATATGGGAGGGTGGGAGAAAGGGGGAAATCTGGACGTTGAATTCAGTGGTCAGCTATGATCAAAATGAACGGTGGAGTAGGTTTGAAGGACCGAACGGCCTACTCCTGCTTCTACTTTCTATGTTTCTAAGAATGAGTTTTGAGCGAGGTGTCAGAATGCAATCTTGGTCTAAGGAACCAAGGCTATGTCTTTCAGAAAGGAGGGAAAATTAGCAGGGAAAAAATAAAAAGATACACCAGCGCTCAAGGAGGTAATAGCAAGGCATCTTGAGGGGAATTGCTTGATAGAGCAGACGCAGCACGGTTTCGTTAAGGGGAAATCGTGTCTGACAAATTTATTGGAGTTCTATGAGGATGTGTCTAGGGCGGTGGATAGAGGAGAGCCGGTGGATGTGGT
>JARDVH010000025.1:14285826-14296576 GCA_030324005.1 Negaprion brevirostris | reverse complement strand
TCATCCCGAAGTGCCCTTGATAAGGTGGTGGTGAGCCCTTTCTTGAATTATTGCAGTCATCTGGTATAAGTACATCCCATGGTGCTGTTAGGAAGGATGCTCCAGGATTTTGACCCAGAGATAGTGAATGAATGGTGTGTGGCTTGGACGAGAAGTTGTAGATTGTGGTGTTCCCATGCATCAGCTGCTCTTGTCCTTCTAGTTGGTAGAAGTCATGGGCTTGGAAGATGCTGTTGAAGAAGACATGAAGAGTTGATGCAGTGCATCTTGTGAGATGCTACACACAGCTCCTACTGTGCAGTGGTGGAGGAATGAATGTTTAAGGTAGTAGTTGGAAGACCGATCAAGCACGCTGCTTTGCCCTGGATTGTGTTTAGCTTCTTGAGTGATGTTGAAGCTGCATTCATCCGGGCAAGTATCCAATCCCTGTCTTGCGCCTTGTGGATGATGGACAAGGTTATGGAAATCAGTAAGTGAGCTACTCACCACAGGTTTCCAGCCTTTGAGCTGTTCTTGCAGCCACGGCATTCAAATGGCTAGTCCAGTTCAGTTTCTGCTAAATGGTAACTTCACAGTATTGATGGTTAGGGTTTCACCAAAAGTATTGTTGAATGTCAGGGTTGGGCGTTTAAGTTCTCTCTTATTGGAGATAGTCATTGCCTGGCACATGTGTGACATGAATAACACTTACCATTTATCAATCCAAGCTTAATGTTGTCCAGGTTACACTGTATGTGGAAAGTATCTGAAGAGTCATGAATGGCACTCATCAGTGAACATCTGCACTTCTGACTCCATGATGGAGGGATGGTCACTGATGTAGCCATGATTCCAACCAGTGCAGAGTTTCCCCTTGATTCCCATTGGCTTCAATTTTGCTAGAGCTCCTTCATGCCACACTTGGCCAAATTCTACCTTGACGTCAAGGGCAGTCACTCTCACCTTACCTATTCTGTTCAACTCTTTTGTCCATGTTTGGACCGAGGCTATAATGACATCAGGAGCTGAGTGACATTGGCAGAATCCAGACTGAATGTTGGATATTGTTGAGCAAATGCCACTTGATAGAACAGTTGACAAAACCTCCTATCACTTTGCTGATGATGGAAAGTAGACTGACAGTGATAATGACTGGATTATTGTGGATAGGACATACCTGGGTAATCTTCCAGATTGTCAGATGCCAGTATTGTAGCCAATGTTATGTTCGTCCTAATTCTTCAATTTACCTTAAACCTTCACTGGCATTCTTCCATTGAGTACACTGTTACTGCATTTAGCACAGCCTCAGCTGACTCAAAGTGCATCAGGATTTATTTGCCTCTTTACATCTTTGCCTTTTAATCCTATACTCCATTCCATGCATTTACAGAGACACCTTGGTGTTTCTGCCATATCTACCTTTTTCCACACATTCAGCTTGCTGCAAATATTTGCCTTGCTGTATACATGCATTTTGACACGTGTTCTCCCAATTGATGCATTCACTGTGCTGCATATATTTCTGCCAGCACACACTTTTGACAACAATGGCTGGAATTTTACTATCCTACCTGCCATGGGAATCGGAGCAGGTGAGGAGCGGACCATGGAAAGGCCTGTTGACCTCAAGTGGGATTTTATGGTTTTGGGATGAGCGAGGCTGCAAAATCCTGCCCAATGTGTGTTGTAGTATTTATATTCCAGTAATTTCTGCCTCTCCCATGTTTCGTGTACCCATGAGACACGAGTGACTGTAGATTTGATGGGACTCCTCTATCTGTGCTGTGATCAACCTGGCTTGTAGGAGTGTACAAACCTGTCCAGAAATACCACCTTGAATTCTTCCTTTCCTTCTCTAGGTGTAGTTGGGCTTCCCATCAACACATTTATGGCTATGTGGTAAATATGGACTCCCAAAACGCATGTGATAAACTGTTGCCTTATTGGCATGATAGGAAAGCTACTTAGAAAGTGTTTAACAAACTGCCGCGTAAGAGATTAGAGATTATCATGCAAGGCTAAAGCGCATGTGATTGGGGGACGTGTATTGAGATGGATAGAAAACTGGCTGGCAGAGAGGAAATAAAAAGTAGGAATTAATGGGTGCTTTTCAAATTGGCAGGCAGTAACAAGTAGGATGTCACAGGGATCGGTGCTGGGACCCCAGCTATTAACAATATATATTAATGATTTGAATGAGGGTGCAAAATGTAACATCTCAAAGTTTGCAGATGATACAAAGTTGGGTGAGAGGGTGAACTGTGATGAGGATGCAGAGATCCTTCAGCATGATCTGGACAGGTTGGGTGGGCAAATCAATGGCAGATGAAGTATAATTTGCATAAATGTGAGATTATTCACTTTGGAAGCAAAAACAAGACGACAGATTACTACCTGAATTGCTGTAAATTGGGAAAGGGGAGTGTACAAATGGGATCTGGATGTCCTTGTGCACCAGTCGCTGAAGGTAAGCATGCAGTTGCAGCAGGCAGTAAAGAAGGCAAATGGTATGTTGGCCTTCAATGCGAGAGGTTGAGTACTGGAGCAGGGATGCGTTATTGCAATTATACAGGGCCACACCTAGAATATTGTTTGCAGTTTTGGTCTCCTTTTGTGAGGAAGGATGTTCTTGTTCTCAAGGGAGTGCAGTGAAGGCTTATCAGGCTGATCACGGGGATGGCAGGACTGATGTATGAGGAGAGATTAACTAGGTTAGAATTATTTTTGCTGGATGTCAGAGGAACGAGGGGGAAATCTCACAGAAATTTATAAAATTCTAACATGACTAGACAGGATAGACTGTGGGGATGTCCAGAATCAGGGGTTTCTAAGGACACAAGGTAGACCATTTAGGATGGAGATGCGGAGATATTTCTTCACCCAAAAAGTGGTGAGCTTGTGGAATTCATTACCACAGGAAGTAACTAATGCCAAAATATTGAATGTATTCAAGAGGCGGCTAGATGTAGCACTTGGGGTGAAGGGGATCAAAAGTTATGGGGAGAAAGCAGGATTGCGTGATTGAGTTGGACAATCAACTATGATCGTGATGAGTGGCGGAGCAGACTTGAAGGGCTGAATGGCCTCCTCCTGCTCCTATTGTCTATGTTTCTACTATGTAGATTCATGGTTATATTCTTGGACAGCTATCCCAAGCTCTTGCTTTCGTAAATATTAACTTATCAAAATGCTGCTACCCACATTAAGTCCCACTTACACTGCCCTTGCCAAATTCAATAGACATAAAAAAACTGTCATTTCAACTGCAATTTCCTCCAAGATTATGGTATCCTGCCTCTTCAATCTCTTCTAGCTTTATAATCCCAGCTAGTGTCCTTCTGTTCACAGTTTCTTATCTCCTATGTATTCTCATTTTTTTCTGTTTCACCATCAATGGCAGAGCTTTCAGCTACCCTGAGCTAACTCTTAGGAATTCCCTCCTTAAACTCTTTGCTTTGCCACCACTCTTCCCATCTTTGAAAGTCTCTTCAAGCTCATGTGCTCAATAATTTGCTTGGTTAATCTTCCCAACTCTTATACTGCTCTGTATCCCCCTATGTAATGCAATGTGGGATGTTTTTCTATGCAAACTCAAATTGCTCCCAGAAAGAATAATGAATAAAACAAACTGATGGACAAAGTTTTTAATGCTTCTATCAATTTTCTTTGGCGGCTATTTACAGAAAATACCAACACAGCAATTTGTCTGCCTTCTTAACTCACAAGAAAGAAAAATGCATAACAGAGACTGTACAAAAAACTGATTTCAAAAGTAAGTCAAACAAAAAGAGCACACAAAACCAATATCAGCAAAATACCTAAGTAACACAAGGTAATTACAGTCCATGAAAACTCCACTTTGAACTTTGGAAAAAATCACATATTAGTTCCATCCAACCAATGGAGCAAGGCAACGCAGACTGTGGGTCCAAGAACAAAGCCTTATTTATGTTCCATGCTTTCTTACAAGTCGAACAATATAATTTGGACAGGTGACTTCCATCAAAATCGCAACAGATATGACCCTAAGATACAGAAGTAAAGAAGGCCATTTGGTCCCTCATGGGCAACCCCTTCATCTTATCATCCTAGTAAACTTTCTCTTACAAAGCAAGGATATCTGACCATAAGAAACAAGACAAAAATCTACAGACAATTATCCAGGTTTGGTCTCACCAACTGCCTGTACAGTTCAATCAAGGCTTGCCTACTTTTATATGTCATCTGCCTTGCAAAAAAGGTTAACGTTCTATAGGCCTTCCTGCATGCTAACCTCGTGATTCATCTGTGGGTACACCCAAACAGCTCTGTACTGCAACATTCTGCGGAATCTCTCCATTTAAATAATTTATTCCTTGTCTATTCTTCACTCCTAAGTGGACAACCTCATATTTTCCCACATATTGCAACTGTCAAATTTCTGCTCATTCACTTAACTTAACTATATCACTTTGCAGACTCTTCATATCAGGTTTGTCAACAATGCGGCCACAGGCCAGATGTGGCTTGCAAGGCATTTTTAAATGGCCCGTTACATCCTCCAAGATCTAGGTAACAGTCCAACCTCCCCAAAATATCAAAAATTACTCAGAGCCTGTTCAGCCAATCACAGTCTGGTTCCTCAATGCTTTGGCTGCTAATAGGCAGCATCAGCCAATGTAGGGTGAAACTAGCCTGTGATTGGACCAGTGAAATGTCATCAGTTGCCAGGTATCTGCTGATGGTTGGGGAATGGAAAAACAAGTTCAGAATCAGGCGGGTGGATGGAGGAATGGTGGCAAACCTGGACTTGGCGGGCAGGGGAAGGTGAAACCGAGTGCTGAGCTAGGGTAGAGACTAGCTGCTAGTTGGTGGTTTTGTTGGGGGCACTACAGGAACTGGTTGCTGTTGTGTATTTCGGTATTAGAGAGCATGTGTAAATGCGTGCATAAGATCATAAGAGTGCACGAGTGTGCATGTGAATGTGTGAGCATGAGTGTACATGCGAACATGAGAATTTATGCTTGCACATAAGTGTGTGTGTGAGAGTTTTTGAGCACGAGAGGGTGCAAGAGTGTGTGTGAGAGAGAGAGAGTGTGTGAAAGAGAGAGTGTATGCATAATTGTACTTAACTGAAGGCACTTAAGAGCCATGTGTAGGATGGAGGATTCCCTTCTAGAAAGGACATTTGTGAACTAGACAGATTTTAATGACAATCAATGATAATTTCATGGTCACTAATGCCAAAACTAGCTTTATATTCCAGATTTATTAACTGAATTCAAATTCCATCAGCTACTCTGGTCCCAATAGCATTAGCCTATGTCTCTACATTAGTATTCTAGTGACAGTACCATCACCTTGTTTAATAATGGAATCTTGCATTTTCCCAATGACAGATGCAGGCTAACTGGCCTATAATTCCCTGTTTGTCTTATTCCTTTTTTGAATAGAGCTATTAGATTTGGAGTTTCTCAATTTGCTGATATCTTTCCAGAATCCAGAGAATTTTGGAAAAGTGATTATTCAGCAATCATTATTACTGGCATTGGCTTTGATCTTTTTCACCATAAGTTATCAGAAATGATAATGTAGGGTCAAATGGTTAAAACAAATACTGGCTGCAATTTTGAAAACTTGGCTCTTCAAAGGAAATGTCAATCTGCAAGCCAAAGGTGAGTGGAAAATCACAGAGCATAATTACACATCATAAACCAGCCACTTTGATATTAACAGAACACACTGATGGAAGGAACAAAAAAAAAGTCATCAGAAACATTTCTCAACAATCAGCATCATGTGGTTCAGAACACTCAGTGAAACAATGCTTTTGCAAACATATTTTTGATACAATGTTCAAAAAGAACAATTGTAATTATAGGACAATTAATGAATGGTACTAATTACACAAAGTTTCCACAGCATGTTCTTTTAAATCCTGATACTATTGAAATGTTTCATTAGTAATCTCTAAATATAAAATAATTCTTACATTTTAATGTCTCTCCAGCATAAGGAATATGCAGCTTAAATCGATCACAACAGGGTCCAGGTGTTAGCGATGTGCACCTGAAAGGAGGAACCAAAAAGAGATTTCAATAACAACAAAAATGGGAAAACAATGGCTGGCAACATTCAAACCATAACAAACACCCATAACATTTCTAAACACAAAACAGGAATTTCTCTAGACAGAGCCCAAGCCTTTTATTCAGTTTAGCATTAGTTAGGACTGCAAGACCAAAACGAAAAACTGCAAACCTTGAATACTAGATGAATCACACTACGGTAGAATAATGTTTTGTTGAATTGCGATTCAAAAAATAATAATAACATGCCTATAAAACATTTTGGAGTGCCTCATAAACAGCAAATCATTTTGGGAAAAACCCTTTTCTAACACAGCTAAACACAGCACCAATTTTGCACACACAAAATTCTACAAACAGCAATGAATGGAATAAACACTTAATTTGTGAAGGCAGGAAAAATGGCCAGGAGATCAGAAACTTCCTTCTGCTCTTAGAATCATTGTGGTTTAACACCTGGTTATTTGGTATAACCACTTGCAAGGTACTTCAGATTTTTGAATATGCATTTTACCATTGGGACGAGTCACTTGTTTCAGCTAACACCAAATTAGCTTATACTTTGCTAATGGAAAAATTTTTCTATGCAGCAAGATTTGTATTCAAATAATTTCAACATGTACTGCACTTGTAAGTGTTCCATGTTGAATGATGCTTTGCAATCCTCTATGACCTAAAATACTGTGACTACAAGAACAGGTCAGAGACAAGAAATACAGTGGTCAACAAATCACCTCCTGACTCTCCAAATTCTGTCCACCAGGCATAAATCAGGAGTGTGATAGAATACTCTCCACTTGTCTGGATGAGTGCAGCTCCAATGACACTGAAGAAGCTCAACACCATCTGCTTGGTTGGTACCCCATTCACAAATACTCACTCCCTTTACCACCAATGCACAATGACAGCAGTGTGTACCATCTACACAACGCACTACAGCAACTCACCAAGGTTCCTTAGACTGCACTACCATCTAGAAAGACAAGAGTAGTAGGCACTTGGGAACACCACCACCTGGAAATTCCGCTTCAAGCTAGCCTGCCTTGGAAACATTCCACCTTTCCTTCAATTGTCACTGGGTCAAAATCCTGGAACTCCATACCTAACAGCAGTGTGGATGTTCCTACACCACATGGACTGCAGCAATTCAAGAAGAAAGCTCACAACCACATTCTCAAGGGTAGATAGGGATGGACAATAAATGCTGGCCTAGCCAGTGATTCCTGCAACCCAGGAATGAGTTAAAAACGATGATTTAAACATATGAAACCCACTTTACTTTTATACAAGTATCAGTAGCTATTGCTACATTGCAAAGAAAGTATATTAATCAGAAATACAAACACACATTTGTGGACAAGTTCACTATTTTGCAACTTTCTTCCCTGAAATTGAAAATAATAATTACAGAGGAGCTAAGTAAAAGTAATATGGCTGCTGATTATTCTGTACCATTTTATACAAAGACTGTACTTCAAGCTGGGTTAATACATCATTGAACTTCTCTGCTTTGGAAAATAAGTATAATTGGGAGCCAGCTTTGGGCCTGGATTACACAAACAAAATGTAAATATGAAGTGCTTAAAATAATTCAATAGTTAAAAAGACACTTTCACACATGTACATACACATCTTAGCTGAACAAATTGGGAAAACATGAACAAAACTGTCAGAATAATAAAATGAAACCAACTTGGAGCACTCATCAGCACTTACCCTGATTTAAGGTCTGTTATTTTGAGGTTGTTTGTAGCATCTAAACCAATTTTTCCATTTCTGACAACATTGGAGATGAAGGGACGAAGTGCAGGGGAAATTCTGTTTAAGGCAACTTCTGGTGACATTTCAACTCAATTACCTCCACAGTGGCACTGTCAAAGACCAACGAACAGGACAGTCTGTGGTACTAAATATTTAATGAAGAAAAATAGTTAACATTTGGGGCAAAATAAAATCATCATGTAAAGAAAAAGATGACATAAACAAAACATTACACTGGATGCAGATGAATATAATAGAATTAAGATAGCTGTTTAATAAAAAAAAAAATCAGCAATTCTGCTCTGTCCAAGACCTCAAGAAATTAAAAAGAGTCATGAATGAAGCCCAGCCCATCACTCAAACCAGCCTCCCATCCATTGACTCTGTCTACATTTTCCATTACCTTGGATTATGCAGCCAGCATAACCAAGGACACGACTCACCGCAAACATTCTCTCTTCTAACTTCTTCCATCGGGAAAAAGATACAAAAATCTGAGATCACATACCAACCGACTCAAAAACAGCTTCTTCCCTGCTGCCATCAGATTTTTGAATGGTATTACGTTGCATTAAGTTGATCTTTCTCTATACCCTAGATATGGATGTAACGCCAGATTCTGCGCTCTCTCCTTTCCTTCCCTATGTGCAGTATGCTTTGTCTGTAACAAGAAGCAATACTAATCACTGTATACTAATACATGTGACAAAGATAAATCAAATCAAACTTGGGATGTGAGTGCTAGTGTAAGACTCACGTTTATTATGCATCTGTATTTGCTTCCAAGCCATTTTTGGAATGGCTTGAAGGATGAATTTGTTAAGGGCATCAGATTTTCTTCTTTACGCAACATTTGTGAATCAATTGGGTTTTTAAACAACAAACATTTGCTTCAGGGTTATTTGAGTACCACTTTTTTGTTCCCAGATAAGCCAAAGGAAGGAACCTCTTTGATTTAATACAAGATAGAAATGCTGATAGAGAAGTAAGAGGACTTAAGGTAGATGAAACATGACTTGATGACTTTCACCATAGCGTGAAAAAGTAGATACGAAAGTTGTAGGTGCATTGGATATAATTTTCCAAAGTTTTCTAGATTTGGTAGTTGTGCCTATGGATCGCCATTAAGGAAAATGTCCAAAGATCTGTAGGTTAGGGGGAATTAGCCATGGGAATTGGGGTTACAGGGATGAAGGGGGTGAGGGGATATGCCTGGATAAGATGCTCTTTCAGAGAGTCAGAGCAGACTCCGTGGGCAAACAGTAGAGATCCTATGGTACAGCAGTCATAAAAATGTAAACAAGAATTAACAGTTCAAATCAAATAAATAACAATGTATTGGTAACAATATACATTAAAGGAATGTTTATTTTGATCAGATGTGGACATCAACAGCTCTTATTATCCATAATTGCCTAACTGCCTTTCAACTGAATAACTTGCTAGGCCAATACAGGAGGTGCATTTTTTTAACAATCAACTAAATTGCTGTGGATTTGGAGCCACATTGGATGGTAGATTTCCTTCTCTAAAAGCCATGAATGGTTTTTGCAACAATTGTTTCATGTTCATCATGAGAGTTTAAATTCCAGATTTGTATTGAATTCAAAGTCTGCTATCTGCATGGTGAGATTCGAACCCTGGGTCACTAGATTACCAGTCCAGTGACTATCAACACAGCTCCATCTCCTCTAAGTCTTGACATATGGTTCAATTCAGTGTGATACCTGGATTTTCACAGACAGAAATGTATGTGTATAAAACACAGCGTTAACTGCTAAGGTTCATCAGAGACACAGGATTCAGTTGATAAATCATTATAAAGTCTACATTAAGTGTGACAAGGCCATTAAGAAGGCAATTAGGCTTTCATGTGGGCATTAAAATAAACTGCAACCTCTAACAAAGTCTCAGTACAGTTGTAGTTTTGCTCTCCTTTTTAAAAGTTTATTTATTAGCGTCACAAGTAGGCTTACATTAACATTGCAATTAAGTTACTGTGAAAGTCTCCTAGTCGCTACACTCTGGCACCTGTTTGGGTACACTGAGGGAGAATTTAGCATGGCCAATGCACCTAACCAGCACATCTTTCGGATTGAGAGGAAACCGGAGCACCCAGAGGAAACCCACGCAGACATGGGGAGATCATGCCGACTCTACTCAAACAGTGACTCAAGCCAGAAATCAAACCCGGGTCCTTGGTGCTGTGAGGCAGCAGTGCTAACCGCTATCACACCATGCCCACCTCGGCTGGTCTTTGCAAAGATACAGAAAAAGCAACTAAATAGAGCTCTAAATTATCATGATAGCTTTATTAGATGAGATTATTTTATTACGAGACAATGGTGTGTGTGAAGAAATCATAGTCCGATGAGCCAGATAGTCTTTGTGTATGTTAATTATTTTTTTCAATTTCTATCGTACTTGCATCTCTTAGGAATGTCATTTCTACTGTGGTAATTGCAAAACTAAGATAATCAATAAGTAGTATGAAAATAGCAGGGCAGTAAAATGGCTCTGGCATACCAACACTAGATTCTTCAAAAACATGGTATATCAATTGACGGGATAGGAAAACCTTATGACATAGGGTACTGGATTTTGAAAAGCCCCTTTGTGTGAGGCTTGTTTCTAAACCAAGGACTGTCAACTTAATGACAGGCTAATAGGAATAAAATTAAAAGTAATCTGAAGGAGAGATAAATCAAAATGGGAAAGGGAGAGACGTGTATTAAGTCAGAACAAAGCATGAGGTTGTTTAAAATCCATTAAGAGGTACCACTTGTTGCATAAATTAATTAACTTTAGTTAAGAACATAAGAAATAGGGGCAGGAGCAGGCCCTTCGAGCCTGCCCCGCCACTCAATAAGATCACGGCTGATCTGAAGTGGATCAGTTCCACTTTCCCGCTTTCTCCCCATAACCCTTAATTCCCTTGT
>JARDVH010000025.1:12367008-12377610 GCA_030324005.1 Negaprion brevirostris | reverse complement strand
GTCTCTCTTCATAGGCCAACCCCCTCATCTCCGGTATCAGCCTAGTGAACCTCCTCTGCACTCCCTCCAAGGCCAATATATCCTTGTGAAGTGCGGCGACCAAAACTGCACACAGTACCCCAGCTGCAGCCTCACCAGTACCCTGTACAGTTGCATCAAGACCTCCCTACTTTTATATTCTATCCCCCTCGCTATAAAGGTCAAATGTTAGTCTTTTTTTTAATTCATTCATTTGTGGGACATGGGCGTCACTGGCTAGCCAGCATTCCTTGGCCATTCCTAGTTGCCCGAGGACAGTTGAGAATGAACCACATTGTTGTGGCTCTGGAGTCACGTGTAGGCCAGACCAGGTAAGGACGGCAGATTTCTTTTCCTAAAGGACATTAGTGAACCAGATGGGTTTTTTCCAACAATTGACAGTGGTTTCATGGTCATCAGAAGATACTTAATTCCAGGTTTTTTTTTTATTGAATTCAAATCTCACCCTCTGCCGTGGTGGGATTCGAACCGTGGTCCCCAGAACATAATCTGAGTTTCTGGATTAATAGTCTAGCGATAATATCATCACCTCCCCAGTCAGCAAATAACATAATTCTGAAGTTAGTGTGCCCAGTTAAAAGCCTAATTCCATCTCATTTAACAAGAAGTTGAATAAGGGCTTCATTCTGGGGATGTTCCATAGCAAAGTGAAGTGTTAGAGTGGAAGACCGTCAACTCATGATTGCAAAGATAGGCAGCGTTGTGAGTCAACCCCTTACAGTGCACACAGTAGAGGATCAGTGTATCTTTTGCTCATAGTGAATCCCTAACTTCTCATTTCAGTGAAGTAAGGGGGACAAACGCGGACAATTTTGCCGTCAATGTTCAAAAAGGTACATAAGCTTTCAGGAATGATATTCTGGGATAAAATTACTAGTCACTTTGGCATGGGTGGATAATTAAGGAAAGCCAGTACAGATTTTTAAGGGCAATTTTTTGATGAGGTACTAGAGAGGATTGATGAGGGCAACACAGCTGATGTGGTGCACATAGACTCACAAGAAGCGTTTGACAAAGGCTTGTCGCTAAAGCTGAAGCCCATGGAATGAGGAGTAGTGGTAGCATGGGTACAAAGTTAGCTGAGTGAGTGACTGGATATAGCTTTAGGAGCTAAAGGGATCAAGAGGTTTGATTTATGGGTGGCATGATGGCACAGTGGTTAGCGCTGCTGCTTCACAGCTCCGGAGACCCAGGTTCAATTCCCGGCTCGGGTCACTGTCTGTGTGGAGTTTGCATCTTCTCACCGTTTCTGCGTGGGTTTCCTCCGGGTGCTCTGGTTTCCTCCTACAGTCCCAAGATGTGCAGGTTAAGTGGATTGGATATGCTAAAATGCCCCTTAGCATCAGTGGGACTAGCCAAGGCAAATGTATGGGGTTATGGGGTGGAATTGTGGTCGGTGTACAATCGATGGGCTGAACGGCCTCCTTCTGCACTGTACGATTCAAAGAGATGGGGAGGGAGGGGGGAATTAGGATATTGAATTTGATGATCAGTCATGATCAAAATGAATGGCAGAGCAGGGCCATTCTAGTTTCAAAGTTTGAAGTACAGAGTAGTGACAAATGATTGTTTTCTGTTGGGAGGAAGGTGCATAGTAGGGCTCCTTGAGGGTCAAAAATCACTGTTTTACTTCATATATATTAATGATTTAGATTTGGACATGCAGGTTGCAATGTCGAAACGCGCAGATGGCACAAAACTTGGAAGTATTGTCAAGTGTGAAAAGGATAGTGATCGACTTCAAGAGGGCATCAGCTGGTGGAATGGGTGAGTGCATGGCAAATGAAATTTGATGTGGTGAAATGCGAAGTGATTCAATGTGTAAGTAAGAAGGAGGCAAGGCAATAAAAAATACAGGATACAACTCTTAGAGGCTGCAACTGAACGGAGAGACCTGGTTTTGGGGGGGGTATATGTGCACAAATTATTAATGGTGATAGGAATTGTGGAGAAAGTGGTTAAAATGGCCATGATTCTGGATCTTATAGGTGGAGGCACGGTGAAGGAAGTTATGATTAAACTTTATAAGACACTGGTTCTGGTTTTTGTGTTCAACGAATTTCATAATATATTAGGAAGGACGTGAAGGCTATGGGGATTGTGCAGTTAAGGTTTAGACGAATGGTTCCAGGGATAAGGGAGTTCCAGGGATAAGGGAGTTCCAGGGATAAGGGACTACAAAGATAGACTGGAGTTGATCTCCTGAGTTAGAAGGAGGTTGAGAGAAGTGTTGCCAGATAAGTTCAATATTACAAAAGGATAGAGTAGATAGGAAGATACTGTTCCCATTGACAAGGGGATGGAGAATCAGGGGATACAGGTTTGAGATGATTGGCAGAGAAGAACCTAAAGGGATCATAAGAATGCAGCAAGTGATCAGGATGTGGAACACACTGCCTGAATAGACGGTAAAGGAAGTTTTAATGATGATTTTCAAAAGGAAATTGCATAAGCTGATGAAGGTAAACATTAGTAGAGTTATGGAGAAAGGGAAGTGGGACCAGCAGGATTGCTCTTGCAGAGGGTCTCGATGGGCAGGGTGCCCATCCTCCTCCTGCACTGTAACCACGTACAATCCAGCCATTACTACAGCAATATCAGAGCCGTTAAAATGACAGAGAACCTTGGTTAGGCCATGAGGTCTATAAAATGATGATGAGTTTTGGTATGGAGAAACTGCCCCCTCTTGTTAATGACTGAGGGGAAAAATGTAAACATTCAGCAGGTCAGGGGGTATTTATAGAGAGAAGAACATGGCTCATGGTTCAACCATTCTTCATGTGTAACGATAAAATAACCAGTCTGTGTAAAGGATTTAGGAACAAGTTCTTTAAACAGAGTGCTGTGAATGTGTAAGCTGCTGGGAAAGTAAATAGCACTGCTATCTACTGTAGATAGTGGGTGCTGTAAAAACTCTTCAGAGGCAGAAGTCTCTTCACTAAGATCCCTTTATTTACAAGTCTGACACCAGCATACAGAGTGCTTTCCGTTCGCAGTCCGCACCAGGAGTTCCAGAGGAACTGACAGTCCCGGTTAAATACAGGGCAAGAGGCTCCCTGATTGGCCCATCAATTTGGTCCTTAATCAGGGAATCATATTGTAACAGGCCCACCTCATTCACCTCATTAAAACCATTACAGGTGCATTGAGGGTTGCGGCATAGGTGGGGAGGGAGGGCATAGAGAGATATGGGAGAAGAGCTGGTAGAGATAATTAGAGAAGGAGATTTTTATGGAGCATGCATAATAGACCAATTGGCCCGAAAAGCCAGTTTGTATAGATGCTGCTGCAGTATAGCACACAGACCGTACCTGCAGCAGGCTTAGCTTTTTTGGAGGTCCTTTGATGGCGGTGTACCTCAGAGATCAGTTTTGGGACCACAGTTGTTTACAATTTACATAGAAGATTTGGGGACCAAATGTAGTGTGTCGAAATTCGCAGATAACACTAAGATGAGTAGCAGAGCAAAGTGTGCAGAGGACGCTGGAAGTCTGCAAAGGAATACAGATAATCTAAGTGAGTGGGCGAGTATCTGGCAGATGGAGTAAATGTAAGTGTTGGTAAATGTAAGGTCATCCGTTTTGGTAGGAATAACAGCAAATTGGACTATTATTTAAATAGTAAAGAATTGCAGCATGCTGCTGTGCAGAGGGATCTGGGTGTCCTTGTGCAGAGGGATCTCAAGGAGTTGGTTTGCAGTTGCAGCAGGTAATTAAGAAGGCAAATGGAATTTTGTCCTTCATTGCGAGAGGGATGGAGTTTAAAAACAGGGAGATTATGTTGCAGCTGTTTAAGGTGCTGGTGAGGCCACTCCTGGAGTACTGTGTACAGTTTTGGTCTCCTTACTTGAGAAAGGATATACTGGCACTGGAGTGGGTGCAGAGGGGATTCACTAGGTTGATTCCAGAGTTGAGAGGGCTGGCTTATGAGGAGAGACTGAGCAGACTGGGGCTATACTCATTGGAATTCAGAAGAATGAGGGGAAATCTTAAAGAAACACATAAGATTATGAACAGAATAGATGAGATAGAAGCAGGAAAGTTGTTTCTACTGATGGGTGAAGCTAGTACTAGGGGACATAGCCTCAAAATAAGGGGAATCAGATTTAGAACTGAAGAGGAACTTCTTCACACAACAGGTTATGTATCTGTGGAATCCCCTGCCCAATGAAGCATTCTATGGTTCTGTGATGGTTGTTCCTTTAAGGGCAACACAGCAGAATAAGGGTCACCTGATTGGAGCTTAGGGTGGGTGGGGGGAGGGAGGGGTTGGAATCACCCTAGGGGCAGGGCTTCTCCAATGCAGATGTATTTTAGAATTAACTTCAAACATGTACATTTGCTACACTTCCAATTTTGGTGTCATTGCTATGTGGAACGTAGTCTAAAGTACAGCCATTTAGCGCAACTCGCTGCTTTCTGTCCTAAAGTCAGTATTTTACCTAAGCCGATACTGACCCTCATTTCTCATGAGCCTCAACTTTGTTCGCTAGTCTTTTATGTGGTAATTTGTCAAACATTCTCTTAAAATCTTTACAGACAACAGACACCGCATTCCCCACATTGGCTTCTCTGTTTTGTACTGGACAGGTCAAACACAATCTGCCTTTTACAAATCCAACTGGGTCTCCTTAATTATCTCAAACCTCTCAATGTGCCAGTTGATTTAATTTCCCTCATTCATTTTGCTAAACTTTTACCCATTATTGATGTTAAAGTGAATGGCCTATAGTTATTAGGCCTGTCCTTTCTTAAACAAACCTATTATGTTTGCCACTCCTAGTCCACTGACATCTTGTCCCATATTTAGAGAGGATTGGAAGATTATGGCAACATTTCCATTACCCACATTCCAATTTCCTTTAGCAGCCTAGGATGTAATCCATCTGGTCCAGGTAACTTTACCATCCCAATCATAGACACCATTTCCAGTGCCTCCTTCTTATCAATTTTCACCCCATCCATTCATTTTACCATACCCACTTCTATCCATATTTTGCCAATGTCCTGTCTTTTAGTAAATGCAGATACAAGGTGCTCATTAAATATTCTAGCCTTGTTCCCATTCTGGACTTTCCCCTTCTCCCACCAGAGGAAATAGTTCCTATCTGTTGCAACATGCCTTTAAGAGATAGCAGCATAGCACCACTTGAAGGAAGTGTGTCATAGCACTTTTGATTTTGAGCAGCACACAGCACACACAGCTCTGCTGCTGATGCGTTCAAACTTTCTATTTGTAAAAGTGCCTACTTTAAGAAAATGAATCCAAATGCATTTACACAGCCCCTTATGAGTAATCAATATATTTATGTAATTATAAACACACAACACAACCTCGTTAAATCCTTTAATTATCATAAACACCTCACTTAGATCTCTTCTATACTGAAAAGGATGGAAGCAAGATCTGTGCAACTTAGCCTCACCACTTAACCCTTTAAGCTCTGATATCATTCTCGAGAATCTGCACTGCATCCCCTCCAGTATTAATACATACTCCAATGAGGTGAGATGCCCAGAATGGGTGGCAGTGATTGGAATTGCTGTCTCAAAGTGCCAGGGATCTGGGTTCGATTCCCGGTTTAGGTCACTGTTTGTGTGGAGTTTGCATGTTCTTCCTGTGCCTGCATGGATTTCCTCTGGGTGCTCCGGTTTCCTCCCACACTCCAAAGATGTGCAGGTTAGGCGGATTGGTCATGCTAAATTGCCCCTTTGTGTCAATATGTGGGGTAGGTCCTGGACGGGATTGTTGTCAGTGCAGGCTTGACGGGCTGAATGTCCTCCTTTTGTCCTCTAGATTACTCCACGTTGAACTTCATTTCCCACACATTAGGCGGACTTTTACCATAGCGTCCGCCCCAGCTTCATACGATCCCTCTCAAAACCATTGGAGAATGCCTTTCTCCGAGCCTCACCCACCTCCAGAATTGGGGTGGACACCATGCTGTTAAAATTCCAGCCATTGACCCAGGTGACAAGAGTATTTGGACCTAACCTCGTTTGCTGCCTCAGTAATGGCACTATAGACTAGGCAGCCATCTACAGACACGCTGGTCTGTGTTAATCTTCCAACTCGGATGTCATTTATAAAGAGGAGGAACCGTTATTATTTTGCTGCGAAATGGAAAACATTTCTGTTCTTTTCCACCTTGCCAGCATCCTGGCAGCCCCAGGAATGCCCTAGATAAATGCCGAGTGAGCTCTGCCACACACGATTGTGACAATATTTCTTGTAGCCAGCCCCAGCAGAGCTCCCCGCCAGCGTCATCACAGCAAACCCAATGCGTGCAATCACCATCCCCCCTGGCCTCTGTGAATGAGATGATTGTTAGTGCCAGTTAGTGCAGATTTATGGACAGCTTTGTGCCGTGGACTTGCTTTGAAACCAGATTGAAACTGATTGAACTTAGGAGTGTTACTGGCGGTTAGGCTTTGAGATTTAAATCCATTAATATAGGTTGCTTTCAAAACGACACCCCAAGGATGTGTACAGTGCAGCTGTTCACAAAGCCATGTTACCCTGGTTTTAACCCTCTGATCATATTAGAGGTGCCTGTATATTTCTGTATATGACATTTCTTACAATACAGCAGATGATCTATGCGCTGCACAGGGTGGCACAGTGTCACAATGGTTAGCATTGCTGCTTCACAGTGCCAGGCACATGGGTTCAATTCCTGCCTTGGGTGACTGTTTGTGTTTGCATGTTCTCTGCCTATCTGGGGGCTCCGGTTTCCTCCCACAGTCCACAGGTGCGCATGTTAGGTGGATTGGCAATCCTAAATTGCGTGTGTATATGCAGGATATTGTGTTTTTTTTAATTCATCCATGGGATTAGGGCATCGCTGGCTGAATTAGCATTTATTGTCCATCGCTGAGGGCACTTTAAGAGTCAACCACATAGTTCTGGAGTTACGTGTAGCTCAGACCAAGTAAGGACGGCAGATTTCCTTCCCGAAAGGACTTTAGTGAACCAGGTGCATTTTTCCAACAATGGTTTCATGGTCATCATTAAACTTTTGATAAGAAGTCTCACAACACCAGGTTAAAGTCCAACAGGTTTATCTGGAATCACGAGCTTGTGGAGCGGTGTTCCCTCTGTATGTGACAGTGCATTACCTGATGAAGGAGCAGTGTTCCAAAAGCTTGTGGTTCCAAATAAACCTGTTGGAATTTAACTTGGTGGTGTGAGCCTTCTTGCTGTGCCCACCCCAGTCTCACGCTGGTATCTCCATCTCATTAGACTTTTTATTCCAAATTTTTTACTAAATTGAAATTTCACCATCTGCCATGGTGGGATTTGAACCTGGCTCCCCAGGACATTATCGTGGATCTCTGGATTGCTAACGATAATATCTCTACGCCACTGCATCCCTCAAGCTTTACATCCATGGTGACAGATTGCTCCTGGAATAATTACCTATAGAAGCAGATGAAAGTTTGACCTATGCCAAAAAGGTTGAGAGACAGATGTGCTGCGTGAGTGGAGGAATAGTATATCATGTGGAAAAGTGAAGTATTATTCTGCTGTTAAGATCAGCAGGGCTGAACATTGTTGGGAATCCTGTGTAAAGGCCACAAAGAAAGCTGGGACTTCAATATACATCAGGTATTGGACGTGGCTAGAGTTTCTTAATGGCTTTGTAAGGAGTGGGGCCTCTGCCTTTGCCAAACCCAGTGATCATTGCAGGAGACAGCAGACAGGGCTGGGAAGCAGCTACCTCTGATCCATAGGTCCCCCTAGGCCCGGCCTAAAATTTGTCAGCCAGGAGATTGGTGACCAGAGGCAAACTGGAAATGGAAGATTGCTGTAGTGAGAACCTTGTGGAGGCTGAGGCCTGGGTCACATACTGAAGATCGAACAACATCGCTTGAGGGTTTCTCATTTGCAACAAGGAGATTAGATGTTTCTGAGGTTGGGGGAAAACCATAAATCCTCCAACCACAAACAGAGCACTGGCTCCCTGGCTGGATTTGATCTGATTAAATTTATTATTGTCACGTGTATTAACATACAGTGAAGAGTATTGTTTCTTGCGCTCTATACAGAAAAAGCATACTGTTCATAGAGAAGGAAAGGAGACAGTGCAGAATGTAATGTTACAGCCATAGCTAGGGTGTAGCGAAAGGTCAACTTAATGTGAGGTAGGTCCATTCAAAAGACTGATGGCAGCAGGGAAGAAGCTGTTCTTGAATCGGTTGGTACGCGACCTCAGACTTTTGTATCTTTTTCCGACAGAAGAAAGTGGAAGAAAGTGTGTCTGAGGTGCGTGGGGTCCTTAATTTTTACAGTAACTTCATTGCAGTGTTAATGTAAGCCTACTTGTGACACTAGTACACAAATTAAACTAAACTAAAATTATGCTAACTACTTTTCCGAGGAGGTGGGAGGTGTAGACAGAGTCAATGGATGGGAGGCTGGTTTGCATGATTGATTGGGCTATGACAGTTTGTAGTTTCTTGGAGTCTTGGTCAGGACAGGAGCCATACCAAGCCGTGCTGCAGAGTGAAGGCCCAGGCTTCTAGGCCATTTTCTTGTGCACTGGGTACAGGTGTAAGGAAATCCCTAGCCCTGGGACTGCAGGACCAGCTGCAGGACGCACAGAATCTGAGTCAGCGTCAGGCCAGGTGTCTCCAGGGTCCAACGATCGCCAAATTTGTAAGAGATTGAATTCGGGCATTGTTAGAGTTTAAAAACATTAGAAAGCAGTTTTGGAAGCATAGAATGAGGGTAAAAGATATAATTTGGAGGTATTGACCTGTTGGAACAAGCAAACACCAAGGATGTCCCCTGCAATGATGGCTTTGCTAGGACAGCCATTTCAATTATGGGCATTGCCCTGGTTCCACCTCCTCCTAGCGGGCCAATGTCAGACTCGCAAGGCAGGGATTGTCAACAGATTTTTTTTATTCATTCGTGGGACATGGGTGTCGCTGGCTGACCAGCATTTATTACCCATCCCTAGTTTACTCAGGGCAGTTGAGAGTCAACCACATGGCTGAGGCTCTGGAGTCACATGTAGGCCAGACCAGGCAAGGACGACAGATTTCCTTCCCTAACGGACCAGATGGGTTTTTCTAACAATCAGCAATGGTTTCATGGTCATCAGTAGATTCTTAATTCTTGATACAAGGAACAGTACAGCACAGGAACAGGCCCTTCGGCCCTCTAAGCCTGCACTGATCATGATGCCTGCCTAAACTAAAACCATATGTATTTACAGAGTCCGTATCCTTCCTATGGGATAGTTCTGATTGAATTCAAATTCCACCATCTGCCATGGTGGGAGTCGACCCTGGGTTCATCAGAATATTAGCTGAGTTTCTGGATTAATAGTCCAGCAATAATACCGTCCAAGGTCTATTTAATAGAATAGTGCAGTGCAAAAAGAAAGTATCTAGAAAGTAGTGGAACTATGCTGGATGCAAAGCTCGCGATTATATTTGCTGTTGCTGTTACATTACCAGAGCGTCACTGACACTTGGACAACTCAAAGCTCCAGGTCAGCAGAAGCTGTGATGAAATGTCTGCCTTCTTCGCACTCTCTTTTTCCTTTAGCTTGTTTTGTCTCTGTAATAAAGTGTGACTTCTAGACAGTGATGGATGTACCTTGGATGGAAGGTCTGTATTCATATGAGTCAATTCTCTATGGAGAAGATTAATCAATGTGAGGCGATGGCCAATTGGTATTATCGCTAGATTATTAATCCAGAGATGTCGCTAATGTTCTGGGGACCCAGGTTCGAATCCCACCACAGCAGATAGTGGAATTTGAATTCAATAAGAGATATCTGGAATTAAAAATCTACTGATGACTATGAAACCATTGTGGGAAGAAAATATCTGGTTCACTAATGCCCTTTAGGGAAGGAAACCTGCTGTCCTTCCCTGGTCTGGCCTACATGTGACTCCAGAGCCCCAGCAATGTGGTTGACTCTCAACTGCCCTCTGAGTAAGGGCAACTGGGGATGGACCATCGCCTCTCTTGGACTAAGGGGAGTGGCGATGAGGGCTGGACTGGGATGGGAGACAAAGAAATAAATCAAATATGAACTGAACGGCCCAGATCCCATGGAAAAGCAATATGTTCAAGTACAATTCAAGCTGAAGAGGAATCTGCCCAACAGGCCCTCCATTTAAATGAACGTTTTTTTAAAATGAAATATTCCCTTAAGTGTTTAATATCTGGAGATTAATAGCTTCACAGTCAGGCGAACAATTTTTGATTAATTAAAAAGAAAACTCTAGCAAGGAAATTATTGATTGGCTCATGTGATGTCCTCAATATATGGATTTGGGAATGGCACCTGCCTGCTTGTAATGACTAATTGAATTAATTAAGGAATACAGTTCGTAATTTACTTAATTATTGACCTAGCTTTAAGCAATGCATTCCAGGATGGTGAGATGGTGCCTATTCGGAATGTTGGGCCCGATTTTATCATCAGGTTGCGCCCGTTTTTGGGCATAAATCTTGGTATATAATAGGGCGTGACGTGAGTAGTGCAATCCGCACCCGTGTCCGTGCCCTTTCCCCTTTACCAAAGGCCCAAAATGGCCGCC
>JARDVH010000025.1:11569046-11579250 GCA_030324005.1 Negaprion brevirostris | reverse complement strand
TCTTGCATCTCTGTAAAAACTTTATGTCTGTGTTGATATGCGCAATCTTCTTGGAGATCCTCTCCACTTGGATCCGGCAGTTTGCCGTGTCGATAGTAGTCATGATGTGGATATGCCAGCGTTGGACTGGGGTAAACACAGTAAAAAGTCTGACAACACCAGGTCAGAGTCTTGGTCAGAGCAGGAGCCGTACCAAGCTGTGATACATCAGGAAATGTTGCTTTCTCTGGTGCATCAGTAAAATTGGTGGCCTGAGCATGATTGGAATAATAAAGATAAACTTCATGTTAAAATATGTGGTTAATAACCAACAGCCCTGCAACATGTTTCTAGTTCTGCACATTAATATTGTTTGTTTCTCTTTGCAGTGTCCTTTCAGGCTACAACGGCACTATTTTTGCTTATGGGCAGACAGGCAGTGGGAAGACATTCACTGTTACAGGAGGTGCTGAACGATACAGTGACAGAGGCATCATTCCCAGAACACTCTCATACATGTTTGGAGAGTTTCAGAAGGTAACATGTTTCGTCTGTTAGCTGCTAACTTGTGTTTCTAATGCTAAAGCAGTAGGGGGTTTTGGTTACAATTGCAAGGGAAGTAAGCGTTGTCCAAATATTGAAATTTATGTAAGTAGTGATGTGGAACTCAAGTAAAACTGTTACTGCCATATAACATAAATTAGCTTGTAAAGAAAATATTGTGAATAGAGAGAACGAATTACTACAGGAATTCGGAGCAAATGGCCATGTGCATACATTTAGCTTGGTTTAGATTTTTATTTTTAGATTTAATGTCATGTGTCTCAGCCTCAAACTCCAGCAGTCTCTAAAACCACATCTGAGTTTCATCGGTTAAGACAGCTTGCTGGTTGGGGCAACCCCATCTGGAAGAGGAAAATTATGCAAGTCTGACTAACAGTCCTGTTGTGCCTTCGTGTTTTGTTCTTTACCTGGATTAGGTGTGTCAGCGGGAGCCATAGGAAACTTAACAAATTCAGAACTGGCAGAGGCTTCCTCCTGTGCGCCTCAGTTTAAGCTATGGAATAGTCATTAGCCGTTGTAATTATCCCGGTGGCAGTATCTTAGTCCTTCACTAATTTCCTGGCAGCCAGAGAAGTCCAGTTTGTTCTGTTTTGTTTTTGGTGTAGCATTTCCAATATCCCTGAAGAAAACAAAATCAGTAAAACATGGAACTGACTAATACTGTTCCAAATTGGAGTTCCATTTTAAGGAATACTCGTACTTTAATGACAATACATTCAACATTTTGTAAATTGTTTGTGTTGGATACAACCTTCAATGGAAATGCACACCACTTTATAGGACTATTGCACTTGTTCAACACGTTGGTAAATTGTATTTGTTCTCCAGTATCAACCAGCATCTTTGTTGCTATTTTAATCTCAGCTCCTTTGTCACAATAGATTAGCAATTTCAAGCTACAAAGTTGATTAAAGGTGACAATTCACTTCTGCTTTATCTTGTATGACTTTCATGCACCACTGCAGCTGAAGATTCCCATTTGAAGTGAAACATAGGTGAAATTTCACATTTAAACGGGTGTGCACTGTATATTTCTAAGAACCTCATTTGCCCTCCTTCTCCCCTTTGCTTGTGCTCATTTGCTGTGGAATTGCTCCCAACTGAGAAAGCAGATGGGTATTCATCACTGGATCTGCCTTTATGCACTGTACAACAAATGTACTGTTGGGTCATCAGCAAGGGAAGCGCCTTGCCATCTCATGTCCTCGCTGCCACCAGAATCTCATTCTTTCAAGAACCACTGACACGAAAAAGCACAAGAATGGAGGAAAAATTGATTTGATTTATTATTGTCACATGTATTGGGATACAGTGAAAAGTATTGTGTCTTGCGCGCTATACAGACAAAACATACCGTTTGTAGAGTACATAGGGGAGAAAGAAAGGAGAGGGCGCAGAATGTAGTGTTACAGTCATAGCTAGGGTGTAGAAAAAGATCAGCTTAATATAGGGTAGGTCCATTCAAAAGTTGGGCTCAAGAACAGCTTCTTCCCTACTACCATCAGACTTTTTAATGGATTTACCATATATTAAGCTGGTATTTCTTTGCACCCTAGCTATGATTGTAACACTGCATTCTGCACCTTCTCCTTTCCTTCTCTTCTAAGTGCTCTATGAATGGTATGTTTTGTTTGCATAGCATGCAAGAAACAATACTTTTCACTGTATCTCAATGCATGTGACAATAATAAATCAAATCAAGACTTCATTGCGTGAGACAACAGCATCTTGTACTTCCTGAAGCCGGCTATCTGAAAAAATCAGTTTTGGTCCTTTTTCCCTTGATGCCTATTCTGAGATTTGAAAAAAAAATATAATTGTCATGGTAAACCATTGAACTAAAAGTCAAAATGTGAAAAATGGGCGGGATTTTGTGGTCTCGCTTGTCCCAAAACCGTAAAATCCCATCTGAGGTCAGCGGACCTTTCCATTGTCTGCCCCTCGCCCACTGTCGTTCCTGTGGTGGGCGGGGTGGTAAAATTCTGGTCTATATTTATACACCTAACCGTCTGTATCTGGGCTCAGCTATTTTATTTACTTTGTTTTATTTCCTTTGGAGCAGGACAGCAGCAAAGTCTACACAACCCACATTTCCTACTTGGAAATTTACAATGAATGTGGTTACGATCTTCTCGATCCACGTCATGATGCCTCCAAACTTGAAGACTTGCCGTGAGTTCAGTTAATTTCAGTTGCCCTTTCCCTTGATCTGCTCCCTTTTTTCTTCTCTCAGAAGCAGTTAATTTGAGGAAAAACATTTATAAATTGCCAGAGAATGAGTTGAATAGGTTATTTAACGTATTTACTGTCCGCAACATCAGTTGCATATTTATGACATTAAAATCCTTCATTGGCTCATTATTTCTGAAGCGTTCTGAATGTGGCTTTATACATTTTGTGGCCATGTGTTTTTATTTGAAGCCTGCTTTTGTTTATTTCTAACATTTCTTTGAAGTTAACTTCTGCTTTCTACCAGAAGGATGAGCAGCCACCGAGTCATTGTAAAAAAAAACTACTTGAGAGTGAATCTGCACAGTGATAATCGTTTTCGAAAATTAAACATTGCCGTAAAAGGAAAATGTTGCTAAACAAAGAAAAAACTCGGCAGGTCTGAGAGCACCTGTTGGGAGAGAAATAGAGTTAATGTTTCAAGTCTGCCTGATTCTTCATAAGAACTGAAGGGAGAGAACCGAAGGGCATTGAACTGTAGCTGGCAGAGATTGCAACAAGATGTAGCAGTCTTAAGAACGAGACAGATAGCCTGGTGTTGGAGCGGGGTGGAGAGGAGGGAGGGAGGGCTTTTGGATTGAGATGATAAATGTCAGGGATATTTTAAAACAAAGGGTTTCGGAAGGAGGAGAAAGGTCATAATTTGAAGTTGTTGAATTCAGTGTTGAGTCTTGAGGGCTGTAACATGCCTAATCGGAGGATGAGATGAACAAAGAACAAAGAATCAAGAAAATTACAGCACAGGAACAGGCCCTTTGGCCCTCGAAGCCAAGATGCTGCTGCTCCAGTTTGCGCTAGGCTTCACTGGAGCATTGCAGCAGGCCAAGGACAGACATATGGGCAAGATGGTGAGCTAAAATGTCAAGAAATAGGCATGTTGGGGTCATGCTTGCGGAAACTAAACACAGACTCGGTGACCCTCTTTGTGAGTCTGCATTTAATCTCCCCAGTGTAGAGAAGACCACATTAGGAGCAGCAAATACAGCAGATCAAACTGAAGGCAGTGCAAGTGAAGTGCTATTTAACCTGAAAGGAGTGTTTAGGACCATGAATGGTGAGGAGGAAGGAGTAAAAGGGCAGGTATTACACCTTTTGAGATTGCAAGGAAAGGTGCTGGTTGAAGAGGATGGAGAGCTGGGCGTGATGGAGGAGTGGACCAGGATGTTATGGAGGGAGCAGTCTCTGCAAAATGCTGACGGCTTGATGGAAGATGTGTTTCATGGTAGCATCATGTTGGAGTTGGTGGAAATGGTGGAGAATGCAGAGGCTGGTGGGGTGGAAAGTGAGGACAAGGAGGTTCTGATCGTTGTTATAGGAAAGAGGGGAAGGGGTAGAGCAGAGGTGCGGGATATGGGTCGAACCGAATTGAGTGCCCTGTCACCACATGGGGAGAGAGGAAGCCTTATTAAGGAGAAAAGGCAGACATGCCAGGAGTGCCATTTTCAAATGTGGCATCATCAGAACAGATGCAACAGGGGTGGAGAACTGGGAGAATAGGATGGAGTTCTTAAAGGAAGCAGAGTGTGAGGAGCTGTAATTGAGGTAGCTGTGGGAGTCAATGGGTTTGTAATGAATATTGGTGGTCAGTCTGTCACTGGAAATGGAGACAGAGTGGTCAGGGACTGGAAGGAAAGTATTGGAAAGGACATGTGAAGGTGAGAGGGGTGGAAATTGGAAGCAAAATCAATACATTTTTCCAGGTCCAGGTGAGAGTACAAAATGGCATCAATGCGGTCATCAGCGTAATGGCAAAAGAGTTGCAGGATGTGGGCCTGAGTAGATCTGGATCTAGATGTGTTTTGCATAACCCACAAAAAGACAAGTATAACTGTGGCACGTGCAAGTACCTATACCCGTACCTTTTATCCGCAAGAAATGAGACAAGTTAAAGGAGAAATTATTGAGTAACAGAACAAGTTCAGCCAGATGGAGAAGTATGATGATGGATGGGTATTGTTTGGGTCTCCATTTAAGAAAGAAGCAGAGTCCTCAGACTCCCCTGGTGGAGGATGGAGGTGTAGAGAGATTGCGTGTCCACAGAGAAGAGCAGGCAGTTAGGACTACAAAACTGGAAATTGTTAATATAATGTGAGGCATAGAGGAATCATGAATGTAGGTGGGAGGAGATTGGACAAAGGGATAGAGTCAAGATAGGAAGAAATAAGTTCTGTGGGTTAGGAACAGGCTGGTACGATGGGTCTAACCAGAACAGTCCTGTTTGTGAATTTGGGAAGGAGATAGAAGCAGATTGTGTGGTCTGGGGGACTGTGAAGTTGGAAGCTGTGGAGGGAAGATCTCCAGAGAAAATAAGTTCACTACCAGTGCTGGAAACAATGGCTCAGTGTTTGGTGATGGGGTCATGGTCCAGGGGGAGGTAGGAGGGAGTGTCTGAAAGCTGGCGCACAGCCCGTAAGGTAGAGGTCTGTAAGCCAGACAAGAACAGCACCATCCTTGTCGCAAGGTCAGCGTTGTACCTAAGAGAACGGAATGCAGCAAGTTCATAGGGAGGGAAATGGGTCTCAGTGGGAAACAGGTTGGAGTGTGTGTGAAAGCAGAGAAATTGAGATGGCTGATGTTGCGCCGACAGTTCCCAATGAAAAGATCAAGACCAGGTAGAAGGCTAGTGGGTGGGATCCAGGTAGAGGAGGAACACTGGAGTGGGTGAAAGGATCCATTGGACTCCTGCCTAAAGAAGTGAGCATGGAGACAACAGAAGAGTTCAATATCATACCAAGCCCAAAATTCAATGAGAGGAGGATGAAAGGAGATGATCTGAATCTGTCACTGAGTACAGAATGCTCAATATTAGGGAGGGGAAGGTCAGAGGGTATAGTGAATACATGGCAAGAGATGGGATTAGAAGAAGGAATGTGGTCAGAGGGAAGACCTGAAAGGAAGAGGAAAGGCTTCTTGTGAAGGTGTCAGATGAGCTGAAGGATAAAATGGGGACAAGGACAGCTTTGAGAAAAGGTGTGTCGATGTTGCTGGAGATTAGGGTTGCATGTGTACATTTAGTGGCTCATGGCACTGAATATGGATTTCAGAATGTGATGAGAACAGCTGTCTGAGCAGTGTTGTATGTCCCAGAGATAACCTGTAATCCTGAGTGGATTCTAAACATGAGGGGAAGAACTTTAGTATCCGTGTGGGATAAGTCAGTTACTGAGGAAGCAAACGTGGCTGTGGAAGTGAGTTTTGGTAAAAATTTCGTCAAACACCAAGAGGGAAATGGTTGCAACGTCTTGTTGAAATCTCTCCCGGCTACAGTTTAATATCCAACACATTTCCCTCTCTTTAGCTCTGACGAAGTGTCAAACGGACTTGAAACGTTAACTCTGTTTTGCTCTTTCCTGACAGGTGCTGCCAGACCTGCTAAGTTTTTCCAGCATTCTCTGTTCTTGTTTCAGTTTCCAGCATCTGTTGCGTATTGCTTATTAACATTGATAAGGGGTTTGCTTTGTTTGGTTGCAGACAAATTCAAACTTTCCCCTATTTTGGTTGCTGTTTCTTGTGATTCACAACATACATTTTCTAAAAATAACACACTGCCAGTATTTATTTAAGGAAATTAATAGATTTCTATGGTATTGCTCATGATGAGGTAACTTTCCTCAAAGCCCTTTCTTGTGGTCTGGAATTGATCCCCATAGACATTAGACACATAACAGTGGCCATTTGGATCAATCACAAAACTGTTTAGATGGAAGACCTTTGATTAATTGCACTGCAGTTGTATTAAAAGAAGAACGAGGAGTTTGCAAGGGACTTGTTGGGTTGAAATCTGTCTTGGGCTGCCATGCAAACAGGTGATAACGCAAATGGGAGATTTTTCTTTCTGTTTACATCAGTTTCATCTAGATAGTTTTGTTTATGGCAAAGAGTGATTGCCATGTTTCAATCTACACAGAGCCAGGAGCACTTTGCATTCTAATGAATCCTCCATTCCGGTTCTCTCTTTCTTAGGAGAATTTAAAAATATTCTGAAAATATATTAAAGTTGAATTCAACATTCTTAGCTCTGAATGTGAAATAATTAAATTTAATTGGTGTTTTTGATATGATTGCATGTCTTGTCTTTCCATCAGGATTGACTGGAATATGTTGTCTTCTTCCAAATGCAAGTGTTTCTGTAGAATGAAAATCTATTATCCAATCCAATGCCCATGATATAAATGGCTGCAATATCATTCCATATGTATTGTTTATTTCTCTGTATTCTAATGCTATAATATTATATTAAATGTAATAGCTGTCATCTTTTATCATATTTCATCAGTAGTTATTGATAAAACACAAAACCGCAAAGACTACCTCACTGAATGTTTTTAAGGCAAGCACAGATAAGTTTTTGAACA
This sequence comes from Negaprion brevirostris, assembly GCA_030324005.1. NCBI lineage: Eukaryota > Metazoa > Chordata > Chondrichthyes > Carcharhiniformes > Carcharhinidae > Negaprion > Negaprion brevirostris. The sequence continues at coordinate 11,572,123 of JARDVH010000025.1, read as the reverse complement.
GTAAAGGAAGTAAGGGTTGTGGTGAGCGGGCTGGTAAATGGAGCTGAGTCCACAAAAAGATCAGCCGTGATCTTCTTGAATGGCGCAGCAGGCTTGAGGGGCCAGATGGCCTACTCCTGCTCCTAGTTCTTATATTCTTGTTATTGTCCTACTCCTTTACATGTTGCCTGCCAGTTTGTGTTTGATTCCCTTTGGTTCAGTTTCATCCTGGTCCATCAGGCTGAGAGGTCTTGACCAGAGTTATCAATTGCATCTTCTGTGTTTGTGGCCATGGTCTGTTATCTCTTCAGGAGTGTTCAATGTGAATTGAAATGCTTCATCTCGGAGTCACAGAATTGTTATGGTCAGAAGGAAGCCATTCAGCCCATCATGTCTGCACCAACTCTTCAAATGAGCACACATCTTTGTGCCGTTCCCTGCCTTTTCCCTATATCCCTGCACAGTGCTTCTATTCAGGCAAACACCTAATGTCCTCTTGAATGCCTCGATTGAACCTGCCTTGACCACACGTTCCAGAGCCTAACCCCTCGCTTTGTGAAAAAGTTTTTTCTCACATCATCACATTTGCTTCTTTTCTAAATCACTTGAAATCTGTGCCTTCTCATTCTTGATCCTTTTATAAAGGGGAACAATTTCTTCTGATCTACTTTGTCAAACCCCCTCATGATTTTGAACACCTCTATCAAATCTGCTCGTTGCTGCCTTCTCTCCAAGGACAACAGTCCCAACCTTTCTAATCTATCCTCATAACTGAAGTTCTCATCCTCGGAACCATTCTTGTAAACCTCTTCTCCAATGCATTCACATCCTCTTTATAGTGTGGCACCCAGAAGTGTACACTATACTCCAGCTGAGCTCCAACTAATGTCTTGTAAAAGTTCAGCATAACTTCCTTGCTCTTGTACTCTATGCCAGCATTAGTAAAACCCAGAATACTATTTGCTTTATTAACTGCTGTCCACTGCCCTCCCAGCTTCAATGATCTATGCACATGAATACCCTGCACTCTGCTCTTGCATCCCCTTAAAAATTTCACCCTTTGTTTTATATTGTCTGTCCATGTTCTTCCTACCAAAATGCATTACCTCACATTTCTCTGCTTCATCTGCCGCCTCTCTGCCCACTACGCTAACTTGTCTATGTCCTTTTGAAGTCTACATTATCCTCTTCACAGTTTAGAACACTTCCAAGTTAAGTAACATTTGCAATTTTTGAGGTTGTCCCTGCACACCAAGATCTAGATCATTAATATATATCGGGATTCGCAAGCTTCAGAATGCGATTACTGGGGATCACCAGCACAAATCTTCCTCCGGCCTTTTCCTCAATTGGATCAATTCAAATATGTCATTGAACGAGTCATTGCTGAGTATAGTGGCAGAGAGTTATGTCTAATGAAAAATCAACTCAATTTTTTGTCAGGAGTTGGACAAAATGTTTGACTCTGGCCAGATGAGTAACCTTAGTATTGTTAGAGTGTGCTCAGATTAAAGTCAAGTTTTTACATTTACACTGTTTGCTGTTATGAGAGAGTGGTGTCACTAAAAATGAAAAGTTCTGGCTGTAAATATTTTAGTTTATTTATTAGTGTCACAAGTGTGCTTACATTAAGCATTTGGATACACTGAGGGAGAATTTAGCACGGCCAATGCATTAACCAGCACATCTTTCGGACTGTGGGAGGAAACTGGAGCAACCGGAGTAAACCTACGCAGACACAGGGAGAGCGTGCAAATTCCACACAGACAGTGACCCAAGCTGGGAATCAAACCCAAGTCCCTGGTGTTGTGAGGCAGCAGTGCTAACCACTGTGCCAAAGTACTTTATGCACCAGGAAACCATCTTTGTTAAAGTTGAATGAATATATTTTAACATCCTCTAATTCATGATACACTGCGAACATGTTCACAGCTGGTGAAATGGAAGTGTCCTCTGTCTGCTGACAGTAATGATTTTATGTCAAATGAGTTTGCGCATTTTCAGTCTGGTTCCATTTGGGCATGAGCTCAAAGCCAAAACCAATCTGTAAATCAGGAGTAATTGGTATGGTCAGGATGGTTGATGTTTGAAATAGAAATGTTCCACACGTGCAGTAGGAGTGATTTTCTGAAGTTAAGGCTGCAGCACGATTTTGCACAAAGTAAATTAAAAATCTAGTTATACTATAGTTGAGTCGGGAGACTTGCACTGGATTTCCATGACGAAAGACTCTTTTGTTCCTCCACAGTGAATCTCTGGTTGTAAAAAGTATTAAATGCATCAAAGTATTAAAAGAGAAAGCATGAATGTTTGGAAACATGCTTGTGCACATTTCTAAAAGTAAAAGTTTTACTCTGCTGAAAATGATGCTTAAATGGTTCATGACTTTCTAATTCTTGAACAGTTATAATTTTGGTTCATTTACCCTTGAGCTAAGGTTTAATTGGCTTCTCCTGGCTGATGATCAAAGAACCCTAACATGGCACTATTTTGAAAAAAAAACACAGCAAAGTGGACATCTGCAACTTTAAAAGAAACCTAACTGCTGCTTGTACCAAATTCATCATGACACAATTCCAATAACTGTCATAGAGTCATAGAGGTTTACAGCACGGAAACAGGTCCTTTGGCCTTTTTTTTAAACCCGTAAGATAATCCCAATTGCCTGCATTTGGCCCATATCCCTCGATACCCATCTTACCCACGTAACTATCTAAATGCTTTTTAAAATATAAACTTGTACCACTTCTACTACTACCCCTAACAGCTTGTTCTAGACACTCACCATCCTTTGTGTGAAAAAATTGCCCCTCTGAACCATTTTGTCTCTCTCCCCTCTCACCTTAAACCTATGACCTCTGGTTTTAGACTCTTCTACCTTTGGGAAAAGATATTGACTATCTACCTTGTCTACGCTCCTCATTATTTTATAAACCTCTATAAGGTCACCCCTCAGCCTCCTATGCTCCAGAGAAAAAGTCCCAGTCTATTCAGCCTCTCCTTATAACACAATCCATCAACTCCTGGTAGCATCCTAGTAAATCTTTTCTGCACTCTTTCTAGTTTAATAATATCCTTTCTATAATAGGGTGACCAGA
>JARDVH010000025.1:9803140-9813171 GCA_030324005.1 Negaprion brevirostris | reverse complement strand
TTATGGGGAGAGGGCGGGAATGTGGAACTGAGCCACGACAGATCAGCCATGATCTTATTTAATGGCGGGGCAGGCTCTAAGGGCTAGATGGCCTACTCCTGTTCGTATTTCTTATGGTCTTATGTTCTTAAGTCCATATAAACCACATCTACTGCTCTTCCTTCATCAATGTGTTTAGTCACATCTTCAAAAAACTAATTATGCATTAAGATGTCTAATTTTCTTTCTTTCCACATTACTTGTTACTTTTGTTGTTTAATCTCTCCCACTGTCCACCCATCACTGATCTTCCCTTTTGTTCTTTCTTCCTCTGCACTCCCTTTCCCAATCTCTGCCCTTGCTTAAATCCTGTTACCCCTCTAACATTTCCAGATCTCAACTCAAGACATTAAGCTGAAATGTCGGGGACGATTCTTCCAAAAAAAAATCTAAATGTCAAATTCTGTAAGAACTGGAGTAAATCCTGCTGGTTTTTTTCATGGAATCTTTGAAATGAATCTCCCGCACTGGTACAGTGCAGAGTGCACTGGTGTAATTCACGTGAAAAAGCTGAGTGGGGTCTTTTCCCGCTGGCAAGGCCAGCAGCACAGCGCTGTGGGCCGCTGTGCATGCACTGATCCGTCAGAGCAGAGATCGGCTCATGCACAGTAGCCCTGTGCTGTTGGTCTCATGATCAGCTGTGGACCCCCCCCCCCAATCACTGCCCCTTTGACCCTCCTATGACCCGTGCAGTCTGGGCCAACCCCCCACCTTGATTGTTTCTTTTCTCTCGCACCCCGATGACCAGTCCCAAACACTGGCCTCCCTCCCTCTTGTCACCCTGCCCAAAATGCAGAATGGCAGCAGGATGGCCTGTCCCCGTTAGCCCCTGCCCCTTTGGCAGTGCCCGATTCCTGGTGGGAAGTGCCAAGGTGTCCCCTAAGCATTGCTACTTTGTCCTGTGGGCAGTGCCAGGACCTCCACCCCCTTACCTGCCACACCTCGAGGCCTCCCTTCACTCCAGCGACGTCCAGTCATCTGCTCCCTGTATGTGGGGGGTTATTGTAAACCCCACTGGAGTGAAACACTCTTGGCTGGGCTGGGATGGGGGCGTGCGGGAAGGAACAGGCTAGCGGCCTGGAGACTTCAGTCCTGGGCCTGCTAATTACATGTGAATAATATTAAAATTAGAATGAACATAAACTATACAGCTCTGTGCCGATTTCTGACACAGAGTTGATGGCACCGGAAATCTGGCACCCGCAGACTTGAGAGGTTGCAGTGCCCAGCAGGGAGCCCACTAATGGCCTCCAGTGAAGAGTTGCTCTCGTCGTCTTTCCACAGAAGCTGTCTGAGCTATTGAATATGTCCAGCATTTTCCAATTTTATTAGAGCTCTCGCTGGTCTGCCTCTTGTATCTTAATGGCAGAAGTACCTTGTAGATGTGACTCTTTGTGTTTCTCATGCTGACCATTGTATGAAACATCAAAATTATTGTCCAATCTGTAATCTAACCCTACAACAACTTTAACTGCAATCAGCCAATCATAGACCATGCAGAGACCTTCACAGAAACCAAAAGACTTTCACCCACATCGCCCCCATCACTTCGAACTAGATTGTAGGCTCCATGATCTTTATCCAATTCTGATTTTCCTGCCTGATTCAGTAATTCCTGAAATCACCTCTCGTGATCATATCTTCACAAGTCCCTGGATGTATGAGATTAACCCGGGAAAAACTATCAGCCAAAAAAATGAGGTGCACGATATTCTTTGTGCCCTTTTTAGAAATGAAACTTATTCATAGCATGGCTTCCTCTTCAGCTCTGTTTAAAGTAATTCTTCTTGGACAATGAACAATCTGACACTTGCTAAAGAACAAAGAAAGTTACAGCACAGGCCCTTCGGCTCTCCAAACCTGCACTGACCATGCTGCCTGACTGAACTAAAACCCTGTCCTCTTCCGGGGACCATATCCCTGTATTCCCATCCTATTCATGTATTTGTCCAGATGCCCCTTAAAACTCACTATCGTGCTCGCTTCCACTACCTCCCCCAGCAGCAAGTTCCAGGCATCCATCACCCTCTGTGTAAAAAAAATCCTTGCTTCGTACGTCTGCTTTAAACTTTGCCCCTCGCACCTTAAACCTATACCCCCTAGTAATTGACTCTTCCACCCTGGGAAAAAGTTTCTGACTATCCACTCTGTCCATGCTTGTCATAATCTTGTAGACTTCTATCAGGTCGCCCTTCAACCTCCGTCATTCCAGTGAGAACAAGTTTCTCCAACCTCGCCTCATAGCTAATGCCATCCATACCAGGCAACATCCTGGTGAATCTTTTCTGTACCCTCTTCAAAGCCTCCACATCCTTCTGGTAATATGGTGACCAGAATTGAACACTGTATTTCAAGTGCGGCCTAACTAAGGTTCTATAAAGCTGCAACATGACTTGGTAATTTATAAACTTAATGCCTTGGCCGATCAAGGCAAGCATGCCGTATGCCTTCTTGACTACCTTCTCCAACTGTGTTGCCACTTTCAGTGACCTTCCTTGATGGGGACTGTCAGGAATAGAAGTGAAGGCTCCACAATATGAACTTAGGGATTTACACATCAGGGACGTACGCAGGGTCATCTTAACTTTCTATGATTACAAAACTGGTGCCATGGACTCAACCACCAGTGAGAAATGTCTTGCCATTTTCATCTGTGCTGACATTAATTGAATTTCAAACAGGAAGAAATGTAAATCAGGGAGCTAAATCAATGTTGCCTGTTTTACATCTATTTGATTAGATTGGGGATTTTCTCCGCATTGTTTAAAACATTGAAGCAGGGGCTAGTGGGGAGGGGTATGATTTATCAAACACATCCTAAGTGTTGAATGAGCAAGAAATTGGGAGAATTTCAGACTCGTTTTTTTGGCAATTTAAAAAAAACAATCTTACAGCACTTAGTACTGAGCAGTGTCAGGGTGTCTGGTGGGCAGTGTCAGGATGCCAGGCAGATACTGCCCAAGGAGCACTGCCAGGCCCTGACCACTCAAGGGCTTCAATGGCCTCGTTCCTACCGGCCGGGCCATTAGGTTTGGTCCCCATTAGTGGGGACCATATCCGATCCTTGCCAGCGAGGGCCTCGACTGGCGAGCAGTTAAGGTCAAATGAGCCCAGACCATAGTGCCAGGGGCTCACTAATAGCCTGATAATCATGTCACAAATATTGAAATTGGCTTCACGCCCTCCCTGAGCGCCAGTTGCACCAACAAAACTCTCCACTGGGTGAGGTTGTACCAAGCACAAAGGTTGCGGTTGTAAATCATCTCAGTCTCAGGACATCACTGGAGGAGTTCCTCAGGGTCGTGTCCCCAGTCCAACAATCTTCAGCTGCTTCATAAGGTCAGGAGTGGGGATGACTGCGTAACGTTCAGCACCATTCCCGAGTCCAGCCCATATCCAAACGCAGCAAAATCAGGACAACAATCAGGCTTGGCAAATAACATTTATACCACACAATGTCCAGCAATGATCACCTTTGACAAGGGAGAATCGAACCATCTCCCTTCGACATTAATTGGCATTCTTATCATTGAAACCCCACTCCCACTATCGAAATCCTGGAGATTACTGTTGACCAGAAACAGAACTGGGCTAGCCATATAACTATTATGGCTACAGCAGCAGGTTAGAGACTCACCTCCCCACTCCCCACCGCCTGCCCATCATCTACAAGGCACAAGTCAGGAGTGAGAGGGAATAATTTCCATTTGCCCTGGTGAGTACAGATTCAACAACACTGAAGAAGTTCAACACCATCCAGGACAAAACAGGCCCAATCCACCATCTTGAACAGTCATACCCTCCTCCACCGACGCACAGGGGCCAGCAGTGTGTAACCCCTGCAAGATGCACTACAGCAACTCACCAAGGCTCCTTGAGCAGCACCTTCAAAGGGGAGCAGTTACATGGGAACACCACCAAGTGCAATTTCCCCCTGAGCCGTTCTCCATCCTGACTTGGAAATATATCGGCATTCCATCACTATTGCTGGGTAAAAATCCTGGAATCCCTCTCTAACAGCACTGAGGGTGTTCCTACACCACATAGACTGCACTGGTTCAAGAAGGCAGCTCACCACCACCTTCTCAGGGGTAATTGGGGATGGGCAGTGACACTCATATCCCTTGAGCGAACAACAAAAAGAAATGAGGACCATATTAAGGGGACATATATGGGGAGGGGTGGCCTAGTGGTATTTCCACTTGACTATTAATCCAGAAACTCAGCTAATGTTCCAGGATTTGAAAATTGCCACCGCAGATAGGGTTTGAATTCAATAAAAAAATCTGGAATTAGGAGTCTACTGATGACCATGAAACCATTGTTGATTATTGAAAAGATCCATCAGGTTCACTAATATCCTTCAAGGAAGGAAATCTGCCGTCCTTACCTGGTCTGGCCTCCATGTGGCTCCAGAGCCACAGCAATGCAGTTGACTCTGAACTGTCCTCTCAGGGCAAGTAGGGATGGGCAATAAATGTTGGCCAGACAGTGACACCCTGTGCCGAGAATGAATTTTAAAAAATGTACTCATATTTCTCTGGTCAAGCAACAGCTGGGTCGAAGGGCCTGTTCCTGTGCTGTAAACCTCTATAACACGCACTACAACTCCTAGGCCAAGGCATTACTGTGGAAACCTGTGGTGAGTTAGCAATAAAGGAGTAACAAACTGATCCAGGAACTCCCTTCAGAAAAATGTACAATGTCTGGTGACGTCAGGCCTGTTTTAATAACTGAACATTTCGCAAAAAACTCTCCTGTTCCTTCTCGGAACTATTATTCACCCACCACCCACTTCAGTCATCTGTAATGCACAATTCCCATCAGTTTCTTAGAAGACCCCTCCTGTATAGTGTATTTGTTTTTATGGCCCTTAATTTGTAAATGTTTACTTAACTTGTGTAGCCGGTGGGAAGGTTTACTTGGATCGCAATTGTCTGTAATTTGAAACATTTTAGTCCTATCCCCGTCATTCTGTCCTTTTAAATAATAAAAGACTTGGGGGGAGTTCATCTTTGCTCATCTGACATTCTCGTAAAACCTCGGATTAATTGTCTAGTCCTTCTTTGTACTCGCTCCAGTAACTGCAGATGTAGACTGAATCCAGCCATCCAGGTGTCTCTGCGTTGAGCCATTTGTAGCAACATCGCTTGTGGAACATTTGCGTACAAAACCAGTCTAGTAATTCCTGAATGTGGAATGTGCTTGTACTTGGAGGACGTTTAAAAAAAATGGGTCTGATCGTGACAATTGAGACTCGGACGCAGTGACAAATCAAGCATTGATTGGCACTGCATCATTGGACATTCTTGCCTTCACCCTACTAAAAGCCCCATGTACACCCATGCGCAGCCAGGGTAATTCTGTCTTTGATGGATTCCATCTCCCCCCTCCCCTATTGTGAGAATCAGGCTGAATATGGAAAGTTCCGAGGGGGAAATGATAAAACACACATAGAACATCAAAAACATCTTGATCAATTAGGCCAGTGGGCTGATGAATGGTGGGTAGCATTTAATTTAGTTAAGCGGGAAGTGATGCATTTCGGTAGATCAAATCAGGGCAGGATTTACTCAGTTAATAGTAGGGCGTTGGGGACAATTATAAGACAAAGAGATTGAGGGGTGCAGGTTCATAGCTCCTTGAAAGTGGAGTCACCGCTGGACAGAAGAAGATATTCGGCATGCTTGGTTTCATTTGTCACAACATTGAATGCAAGAGTTGAGATGTCCTGTTGAAGTTGTACAAGACATTGGTAAGGCCATACTTGGAATACTGTGTATAGTTCTGTTCACCCTGTTGTAGAAAAGATACTAGTATACTAGAAAGGATGCTGAAAATATCTACCAGGATGCTACTGGGACTTGATGGTTTGAGTTATAAGGAGAGGCTGGATAAACTGGGACTTTTTTCCCTGGAACATAGGCTTGGGGTGATGTTATAGAGGTCTATAAAATAATGAGGGGCGTAGATCAGCTAGATAGTCAACATCTTTTCCCAAAGGTAGGGAAGTCTAAAACTAGAGGGCATAGGTTAAAGGTGAGAGGGGAGAGATACAAAACGGTCCACAGGGACAGTTTTTTCACACAGAGGGTGATGAGTGCCTGTCAGAGGTGGTAGTAGAGGAGGTACAATTTTATCTTTTAAAAAACATTTGGACAGCTACATGGGTAAGATGGGTATAGAGGGATATGGCCCAAAGACGCGCAATTGGGATTAGCTCAGTGGTAAAAATTGGGTGGCATGGACAAGTTGGGCCGAACGGCCTGTTTCCATGCTGTAAATCGCTATGACACTAGAGCATTGAACAATGCAGAACAGAAACAGGCTCTTCGGCCCTGCAATATTGTGTTGAACATGAAGCCAAATTAAACCAATCCCTTCTGCCTGTCCTTGGTCCATATTCCTTGTATATTCATGTGCTTATCTAAAAGCCCATCAAACAGCCCTATCCTATTTGCCTCCACCATCTGGGAAATGAGGGAATAAAAGGAAGTAAAGAGAGAGCATGAGATGAAACCGTTAGCTAATATAAAAGGATATTCAAAAAGCTTCCATGTGCATATAAATTGTAAAAGGGTAATAAAGAGGGGTAAGGAGGATTAGTAACCATTAAGGGGAGGCGGTGGTGTAGTGGTATTATCACTGGACCCTTCACACATGTTGGGTCCTTCATAGAAATGTTTTACCTTGCTGCTGGCTGTTGCTGTGAGTGTATTCATTTCAGTCTTTCTTTGCTGTATCAACCAGCAGATTAATAAAGGAAGCCCGCTCACTTTGTGCACAGGATATATGATGAGTTTCTTGCACTAACTCATGGGGGGGCGCACAGTGGCACAGTGGTTAGCACTGTTGCCTCGCACTGCCGGGAACCCTGGTTCAATTTTGGTCTCAGGTCACTGTCTGCACATTCTCTCCATGTCTGCGTGGGTTTCCTCCAATTTGATTTGGTTTATTGTTGTCACATGTATTAGCATATGGTGAGAAGTATTGTTTCTTGCGTGCTATACAGAGAAATCATACCATTCATAGTGAAGGGAAGGAGAGAGTATAGAATGTGGTGTTACTATTGGGGTGTAGAGAAAGATCAACTTGTATCAGGTAGGTCCATTCAAAAGTCTGATGGCAGCAGGGAAGGAGCTATTCTTGAGTCGGTTGATATGTGACCTCAGTGAGCCTCTGTAGTTTCCGGATACTCCAGTTTCCTCTCAATCCTAAGATGTGTGGGTTAGGTTGATTGGCCACGCTAAATCATCCCTTAGGGGGATCAGCAGGGTAAATACGCGGGGTTACAGAGATAGGTTGGGATTGTTGTCAGTGCACAGTTCCTGGGCTGAATAGCCTCCTTCTGCACTGTCCATTCTGTACTGCATTTCTCCATTCAACCCGAGATTGCCCCAGTTAGGAAATTGGCTGACTGACAGGAGGCAGTAAGTAGGGGTAATAGACTGGTACTAGAATTGGCAAAATGCCACTCGCTCTGTCCCATATGGTCTGTGTCAGGGATTTAACAATAATCAGGCTTGGTAATGGCTTTGATTATTGGATTAAAAAGCCACAAATCCAAGCTTGCTAATGACACGTGGATGAATGGCATTGTAGGCAGTGTCGATGGAAACAGAATATTACATAAAGATAGGTTAAGCAAATAGCGAGAAAAACCTTTGGGAAATGGATTTCAATGTAAACAAATGTGCAGCCTTAAAAGGATAAAACAAGGTACTGTCTAAATAATGAAAAGCTGGAAACTGTAGAGTTCCAAAGAAACCTGAGAGTCCATGCACTTAGATCATAAAAATGTCATGAACAGGTAACCAAAAGCAACCTGTTGCCATCAGACTTATGAATGGACCTATCTAGTATTAAGCTGACCTTTCTCTAGCTATGACTGTAACACTACATTCTGCACCCTCTCCTTTCATTCTCTACTGTCTGTATAGCGTGCAAAAAACATGTGATAATAATAAATCAAATCAAACAGGGCAAGCACCAAAGAAGGCAACTGGTATGTTGGGCTTTCATAGCAAGAAGTTTTGAGTATAGGGATCGGGATGTTTTGCTGCGATTGTCTAGTTCATTGGCAAGGCCACAGCTGGAGTATTGTGTGCAGTTTTGGTGGCCTTATCTGAGGAAGGATGTCCTTGCTACAGAGGGAGTACAGCAAAGGTTTACCAGGCTGATTCCTGGGATGGCGGGTCTGTCATGTGAGAAGAGACTAAGTCGGGGAGAAATGTATTCATTGAGTTTAGAAGAGTGAGAGGCGATCTCATAGAAACTTTAAAGATTCTAACAGGACTAGATAGGGCAGATTCAGGAAGAATGCCCCCCGTGAGGGGACAGTGTAGAATTTGGGATTATAGTTTGAGGATAAGAGGTAAACCTTTTCAGACAGAGGTGAGGAGAAATTTCTTCACCCAGAGAATGATGGATCCGTGGAATTCACTACCAAAGAGCAAAACTTTGTGTCATTTCCAAAAGAAATTAGACATAATTCTTGGCGCTAAAGGGATCAAGGGATATGTGAGGAAGGGAGATCAGGATATTGCATTCATTGATCAGTCATGATCATAATGAATGGCTGAGCAGGTATGAAGGGATGAGTGGCCTACTCCTGCTTCAAGTGTCTATGTTGATATCAAAAAGGTTAATGTGTGCCTTTGTATTTACAGACCAAGAATATGAATGGGTGAGGGTTCTGGTACAGCGATACAAATATCTGACAGCTCTGAGAAATTCTGGGCAGCACATCTGAGGGAAGGGTGATCTTGTGGCGCAGTGCGTAGTGTTAATGCCTCTGAGCCAGAAGCTCTGGGTTTGAATCCTATCCAAGGACTTGATGGCCAAGGAAGGTGTGTCCGTAACGTGGTCAGATAGGTTGAGTGTCATATGAGGAAAGACTAAGTCGGTTAGGATTGTATTCATTGGAGTTTAGAAGAGTGAGAGAGAGTCTCAGAGAAAGTCTTAAAATTCTGACAGGGTAGGTTCAGAAAGAATGCGCCCAGTGGGAAGACAGTGCAGAACCTGGAATCATAGTTTGAGGATAAGGGCTAAACCTTTTCAGACAGAGGTGAGGACAAATTCCTTCACCCAGAGAATGATGTATCTGTAGAATTCACTGTCACAGGCCAAAACTTTGTGTCATTTCCAGAAGAAATTAGATATAGCTCTTGGCGCTAAAGGGATCAGGGGATATGGGAGGAAAGGCAGATCAAGGTATTGAATTTGATGATCCCTCCAAACACACCAATGGCTGGCAGTAAGAGTGGGAGTGTGGAGTGGCACCCCTCAAGCTATAACCTCAGCAACAGACTAGTGACCTGTTCCAGGAATTACCTGCTATGGAAATAGCCAAACCATATGATCCCTGGAATCACCGAATTCTTACTATGCAGAATGTTGCCATTTGGTCCATTGGGTGTACACTGATGCCAACAGAGCATCTTGCTCAGGCTCACCAACCCTCTCCTCCACGCCACCTCTGTAACCCTGCATATTTACCATGAGTAACCACCTCCTACTACACATCTTGGAATACTAAAGGGCAATATAGCATGGTCAATCCAGCTAACCGGCATAAGATGTAGAAAGAGAACTGGGATTGGATATCTTGGGAAAGATATATTGAGGTTGGAAGTAATGCAGTGGAGCATTACCATTAGGATAGCTTGGTGTCCAAGAGTTCAGTTAGAACAAGAAAGGACATGCAGCACAGGAACAGATCCTTTGGCCCCTCCAACCTGTGCTGATCATGGTGTCCCAACTAAATTAAAAATAAACCCTTCTGCTCTTACTCAGTCCATAAACCTCTATTCTCTCCTTATTCATGTAAGCATCCTTTGAAATGTTGCTAATATGCCTGCTTCCGCCACCTCCTCTGGCAGCATGTTCCAGGTACCCACCACTCTCTGCATGAAAAACTTCCCCCACACATTTCCCTTAAACTTTCCTCCCTCTCATTTTGAACCTGTGTCCCTTTGTAATGGAAGCTTCCA
>JARDVH010000025.1:8982671-9000113 GCA_030324005.1 Negaprion brevirostris | reverse complement strand
AAATAAACCTGATTGACATTAACCTGGTGTTGTGACTTCTTACTGTGTTTACCCCAGTCCAACGTTGGCGTCTCCACATCATACTTGAAAGTGGGACAGAAAGATGTCAAGCTGAAGTGTCAATGTAAAAATAATAGTCATGAAAAGTAGCCTTGAAAGAATCGCAACTATCAACAAGGATTCCATTGCATGAATATTCTGATGGCCCGCTCGCTTAAGTTCATAGAATCATAGTTCAGGAACATGTGAAACAGTACCACATTAACTGCAGTCCCTCCTAGATGATAAATTATGAAGGAGACAGCAGGAAGTCACAATCACATCCTGGTAGCTGCATATGTTCTACAGCTCCACGTCTGTTCAGGCTGGTTGAATTGACAAGTAATGTCAAAAGATAAACTCCATATATCAGCACTGATGTAAAGGATCTCTGATTGACACCACAACCATTTACACATTTTCCATAGTGGAATCCCTTTATTGTTGACATGGCAGAAAAGATACTGTGGGAATTGCCAATGCAGTTTGGATGCTAATGACACCCTAAACCTTGAGGAAGCCCGCAAATGTATAGAACTTCATAATCCTTCCACACTACGTAGGACAGTGATTAGCACTGCTGCTTCACAGTGCAAAGGAGCCGGTTTGATTCCTGGCTTGGGTCACTGTATGGAGTTTGCATGTTGTCCCTGTGTCTGTGTGGGTTTCCTCTGGGTCCTCCGGTTTCCTCACACGTTCTGAAAGATGTGCTGGTTAGGTGCATTGACCTGAACAGGTGCTGGACTGTGGTGACTAGGGGAATTTCATAGTAACCTCATTGAATGTTAATGTAAGCCTTACTTGTGACTAATAAATTAACTTTAACTTTACTGCCACATGTAACACCAAAGCTTATGAAACAGTCTGCACTGCTGCAAAAGGTGTCAGTGGCCTGACATGCCCTTGCTACTCTATGCCATATATTGCATAAATCCCTAAGGCTGCATAAATGGAAGTAAAAGCATAATGTTGGAAACACTCAGCAGATCAAGCTACATCTGTGGATAGAAGAAAACAGGATAGGTTAACCTTTTAGATCAATTTCAGAGTCTCAAATGTTAACCATATGCCGTCACAGTTGCTGCTTGCCTTGATTTTCTGTTTTTATTTTTAAATTCTAGCACCTACCATATCTTGCATTTTGCTGCCACAAAGGAACCCTAGTCTTAAACATTAAATGTGCTGATAATCATATAGCCATTTACAAATGCACACAAGCAGATTAACATGTTTTATGATTGGTTGCATCACGTCATAGACGTGATTCGCCATTTGCGGTTCTTGATGTAATTTCTCATACTCACAGCTTACCGGGTTGTTTAACTGCTATCATGCTGTTAATCCAGTCTGTAGAAGTTGTCACTTTTTGATTACTCTTTTGTCCAGTTCTTCAACTTTCCTTTAATGATAGGATGGCAGCTGGGTCTGAATTGGTTTTACACTTTCATCTACTTCTAGCTGATATTCTCCTGGTAGACATCCCAACCCTTTCAACACATTTTTGTACTCCTCTAGGATCTATTCTGCTGTCACTAATTTTGTGTGCTTTGACACATTGTAAATTGCAGTTGGCACATTCAGGATTACCAATCCAAGTTTTATACTGGCTTCAGCTGAAATGAGTGGACATTTAATCCCATCTATGATCTGGAAATCGAGACATTCCTCTTGCGTTGGGCTACATTTGTTACCTACCAATCTTCAAGAACAATCCCAGAGTCAATAGGATTTTGAAAGATGATCGCCATGTCTTATTTCTACCACTACCTTTCTCAACACTGTGAGATGTAGATCATCAGGTCTGAGGGATCTACTTTAACTCCGATTAATTTCTCTAGTATTCTTCCCTAATATTTCAGAGCATAGAACCATAGTAAAGTTACAGCACAAAAGGAGGCCATTCAGCCCATGTTGTACATACTAGCCCAAGGACACCCAGGTGCCCTTTCTAATCCCACCTTCCTGCACTAGGCCCATAGCCCTGCCCTTAAGTTGCAGATCCAGGTACTCCACCATCAATTTGGGCAGTGAATTCCAAACATCCAGAATTCTCAGTGTAGCACAGTTCTTTCTCATGTCCCCTCTATACTTTCTACCTCTTACCTTGAATCTCCCTGATTCTAGAATTCTTCCTCAAGGGAACAATTTTATCCTGTTCACTCTATCTCTTCCCATCATAAATTTGTACCTTTTGGTCAAGTCACCCCTCAGTCTTCTTTGTTCCAAGAAAAATAACTCCAACCTATGTGCAGGCTAGGTAGATTGGCCATGCTAAATTGTCCCATAGTGTCCCAAGATGTGCAGGTTAGGTGGGTTGGCCATGATTAGTGCGCAGGGTTACGGCATAAGATGAGGGATTGGGCCTAAGTAGAGTGCCCTTTCGGGAGATTGGTGGTTGAATGGCTTCCTTCTGCACTGTAGGGGTTCTATGGTTCTATATAGGAAGTGATGTATCATGATCGTGCTCTCACTTATAGACCTTGTAGTAAGATGAAGATTCCGTAAGATGTTTCTCAATAAAGTTAATATTTTGGGGCTAAAGGGATCAAGGAACATGGAGGCATGGCGAGCTCAGTATATTGATTTTGATGATTAGCTATGATCAAAATGAATGGCGAAGCAGGCTCGTGCTTCTATTTCTTATGTTTCTATCCAATCTCTCTTCATAGATGCACTTTACTAGCCCTGGCAACATTCTTGCAAACCTCCTCTACACTCCCCAGAACAATTACATCCTTCCTGTGATGTGGTGACCAGACTGAACACCATACTCCAGTTGTACCTCACCAGTGTTTTATACAATTCCAACATTTTATCTTTACTTGTATATTCTATAACACTATCAATGAAGGAGAGAACTCCACATGCCTTTTTTACATGCTTGTCTACTTGAATTATACCTTTAGGGACCTGTGTAATTGTAAACCAGATCGCCCATTTTATCTACCCCTCTTAATATATTCCCATCTATTATGTATTCCCAATAACTGTTTATCCTCTGTAAATACGTCACCTCTCACTTCTCTTTGTTAAAATCCATCTACCGCTTTACCGTCTACTCACCCAACCCATCTATACCATCTCAGAGATTATAGCTATCCTTTACGCTATCCACGACTTGGCCAACCTTTTGTGTCATTTGCAAATTTCCCAATCATGTCCCTCCACCTTCAGAAACAAGGTCCCAACATCGAGCCTGGAGTACGAAAATATTGTGGCAAATGGTGCGCTAAAGCCTGGATGTTGGAAGTTTGAAATTAATATTGGTTGGGGTAGGGGCAAATATAGAAAGAAATTAATTTAAAAGCAGGTAAGGGATGTGGATGGTGAGGAATACAAGAGTGTGATCTCAGATGGCTTTGTTAGCATTAAGATCCTATGGGAAATAACATGGTCAAGAATCTGCTTATGAATATGGATATCAAGATTCTATGAAGGAGAAGTTTAAAGAACAATGACTTCAGAGGAAATAAGGTTTGTTGATTTGGAGACTGCAATCACCATGGTTGAGAATCACTTGGTGCACAAATGTATTAGCTTTGTCATTTCTCTTTTTACAAATCTAGACTTGGGATGAAGCACTTGCTAAATCTGCAAAAGCATGGAGCAGAGCTTGCATCTTCAAGCATAACCCAAACCTGCAAAAGAAAGGAATTGTGCATCCAACCTTCTTCCCTGTAGGAGAAAACATCTATATTTCAACAGGCACTTTCAATGCAAAGAATGCTATTAAACGATGGCATCAGGAAGTGGCGAATTATGATTACAGTTCAAATTCCTGTGAGCCAAACAAAATGTGTGGACATTACACTCAGGTAACTATACACATTGCTTTTAATCACCAAATAAAGATGTTGATAATTATGATTATTCTTACATCAGCTGATTATTTGCATTAAGGAGACCTTTGTTTTTATGAAATGCAATTATTTGCTACCAAAATGTAATTAGAATCATAGATTCCTACAGTGCAGGTGTCCGTTCTGCCCATCAAGAGTGCACTAGCAACAATCCCACCCTATCCCCATAACTCCACGTACCCCCTGACAGTAAGGGGCAATTTAGCGTGGCCAATCATCCAAGCCCAAACATCTTTGGAGTAGGGGAGGAATCCAGAGCACCCAAAGAAAAACCCACACAGACATAGGGAGAGTGTGCAAACTCTGCACAGTGACACAAGGCCAGAATTGAACCCAGATCCCTGGTGCTGTGAGGCAGTAGTGCTAACCACTGTGCCGCCATGCCTTGTAATTCTACAAAAGGGAATTCAGTCTGTTGCATTTACATCATGAGAGTTTTATTAGCAACAAGCATAATTTCTAATATGTTCCTTTTAGCAAATTAATTCTATTAATAATTTATACAATTACTTAATTGGTTTAAATTAGTTAAAAATGTGTGAAATCCATGCAGCACTTTTTGTTTGTTTATTAACTGTTATCTAAGACCAGCCTGCACTGATTCTGACCAACAAAATCTGAGATTTTGTGAAGTTTTGAATCTAATTGGTTTCAATCTGAGTTTGAGTGGGAGTGTCCTGAAATTTTCATCTTTTAGAAATCTTTAGCCCTCAAATGCACACAAATTGCATCCTTATTATAAGGATGGATACTGAAGTGTCTTCAAAATGACCACAGCTATGTTATTAATATTGCTATGGTAACCTATTGGTTAAGGCAACTAACATGGAAGCTCTATAGTCAAATCCTTTTTTTTAATTCATTGGTGGGACATGTGCATTGTTGGCTAGTCAGCATTTATTCCCTGTCCCTAGTTGCCCTTAACTGTGTGGCCAACTTGAACAATTCAGAGGGGCAATTGAGAGTCAGCTACATTGCTTTGGGTCTGAAGTCACATGTAGGCCAGACCAAGTAAGGACAAGAGATCTCCTTCACTGAAGAACATTAGATCTTAATAAGTTGTGAAACTGAATTTAGTAGAGCTGCTAATTTTTGACACAGCATCAGTTGAAATGATGACAAGTAAGGCAGATTGTAGTAAAAACCCAACTGATTTACTAAAGAACCTGGTACCCTCTGTCTGTGCCTTTGTACAATATGTTTGACTCAGGGCAATAAATTTTGCCTTGCTAACATTGTGAATATTTGCTCTCAGAATGAGAAGAAAAATAATACTGTATACATATTATTTCAGAATACAGCATTGCTCTTTAGCATCAAATGTTTTATAAGTATTGTATGTTCAAATGTGCTCGGCGATGTTATAGTGCTATTGCTACTTGAATGCATTTTAAAGTCACTTTACAGTATATAGTCCATTCATAAGCATTGTAGGTGTGTTTTGCTCCTAAAATAGTTAACAATAGTTTGTAATTATGAGCACTAGTATTACTTTTGAAACTGCCATTGAGGCCTATTAGGGTGGCATTTGTGACCTGCAAATAATATAGGTTTTCATTTAAATAACCTGTTAGTCCCTTGCTTGTTTACTTGATGTTTATAATAGAAGTAAACTTTGTCCGAATTTACCCAGATTTATTGACTTTAAAACTTTAAAAAATCCTTCAAGAGCTTGGTTTTCGAATAAAAAAAGGTCCCTAAATATAATCAAGCAATAACTCTTAACTGTGTCATAACATCCCTTCGAAAGCTAGTGAGTTTACCTTCAAATAAATCGGTTGGACTAAAACCTGGTGTTGTCAGACTTTTTACTGTGTTTACCCCAGTCCAACGCCGGCATACCCACATCATGTTGGAAATATAACAGACTGTTTGAATTCTGAATAGCACACGCATGTAAGCCTAGATTAAGCACTTGAGTGATACTCGAATCCCCACAATCTCCTGGGCCAGGCAGGATTACCACCAAGAAATACAGTGAAGTGTAATCGAGTAGGCAAGTTCATCAGATGTTTATCATTCATCATGCTGCAACACAGTGTGATAAGTGGCGTGTTCATGTGTTTTTCTCTGGCATTTGAGGAATTGAGGCCAGGACCTGTAGAACTTTACTTTTCAAATTGTGTCATAGATTTGTCAGTGCCCATTTAAATCAGCAGATCTGGCAGATAGAGCCTCTGCTTAATGTCTTGTCCAAAGGAATGATGTCTAACATGAAATACTCCCTTAGCATGTCAACCTAGATTGTATTCTCAAAACATTGAGTGGAGCTTGAACCCACAATCTTCTGATTTCATCCGAGTGCTATTAGCTGAGCTTAAACCAACTCGTGCTTTAGATTTTCAGGGACATATTTCAATTCTGGGCCATGTCTTGTAACCTGCTTGTAATCTATGAACTTGTCACAATCATATTTAAAACAATTGATTTTGTTTGGTGCATTCTGCATGGACTGCCTGTCTGCTCAGTCTGACCAAATTATTGACATTGAAGGTATGGCACAAACAAGCTGAGGTGTGCTGTCCCCGCCTAACACAGTATCTTGGCACAGGTATTTTAGCTCAAACGCTCATCATTTTGGATGTCCTAGTGAAAGATTTGGAATCGATTACCCAGCAGCTGCCAGTTAAAGAACGTATCTAGCTTCAATTACATAGAAACTAGAAGCTGGAGGAGGCCATTTGGCCCTTCGAGCCTACTCCACGTTCATTTTGATCATGGCTGATCATTGAATTCAATATCCTGATTTCACCCCACCTGCCTTTCCTCCCATATTCTTGATCCCTTTAACCCCAGAAACTATATCTAATTTTTTCTCAATCAGACATTTTGGCTTCCATACATTCCACCACCACTGGGTGAAGAAATTTCTCCTCACCTCAGTTGTAAAAGGTTTACTCCTTATCCTTAAACTACAACCCCTAGTTCTGGACTTCCCCATCATTGGAAACATTCTTTCTAAATCCACCCTGTCTAACCCTGTTGGAGTTTTATAAATTTGGATGCAATCCCCTCTCTTCTAAATTCCAGTGAATATCAGGAGTTCAGGCATTTATTTAGTGTTTTTAATGACCACTGGGCACCTCAAAACACTTCAAGACTACTTTGGATGTAGAAAACATGACAATTTTGTGCATAGCAAGCTCTTACAAATTACAATGTGCTAATAACCAGGTATAGTAATCGTCCTTGTTCTTCAAAATAGTGCCATTGGATCCACCTATGAAGGCAGGCTGAGCGGCAGATTGACCATTGGTGTAACTTCTCATCTGATGAACCTCTGACACTGCAGCACTCCCTCACTGAGGCACAAAGTTTGTCTTGATTTTTCTTACTGTACTTGAGACCTGGTGTGGGACTCGTGCAGCAAGGGTTCTACCAGCTGAGTTATGGCTGATATTGCAGGGGGCTAGAAAGTGTTTCCAGCTGTGGTTCCTGTCAATATCATTCCCTGACCGGACGATTTTGTGTACACAAACCTGTCCCCGTGCACATTAATTTGTACTTGAGCAAAACCTGCTATTGTATGCCCTCTACTGGATATGTAATGATATAAAACTCTGTTTCCTCAGTGAACCATCATGTTAATACTGTTAATCTTTTATTGCCTCCAGTATTAATGAAATACTGTGACCTCCTGGTTGAAGCTGTGCACTGGATGTTAAGTGCTCCAATATGGAGTGTGAGGTGGGAAGAAAGTGAACAGGGAAACATTTCTGATCAAACACAGATGTGAAGATCTCTTTCACTTCTTCCTCTCATGTTCAAGCATAGCACTTCACCTGCCCCACAATGTGTTTGCAGTCACAGGCTGCACTTGCCCTTCTGGTATTGGTAGCAACTGTGGAGCAGATTAACTTTGCTCAAGCGGGAAATGGGATGAAGGCAAAATTAAACAGAGCAGTGTGTCTTTGTCTCATTAACATCATGTTGTAATATTGGATGAGCAGAAACTCTTGACCTGAGGAACATGGCAGAATAAGTTGCAGGTATTACACGAAAAGAATGACATGCACAACTGCAGCTGTCCTGAAACTATGCAACACCATTATCATCCTAGCTTTGTTAAAGATACTGTGTTGTTTCACCAAATATGCTCCAGATTGCTACAGTTTCAATTGGTTGTGTATGTTTATTGGCTGATCATGGGAAGAAACTTTAGAGTAGCTTCCCAAGTCACTGGAAACCAAGGCCATGTTTAAGATTATAAAAGATATTTAGCAACATGGCAGATAAACTGTACAATCAATGACACTGCCAGAAGATTTAAAGCCAGTCTTAGAGGCCTACAGCACAGAAAAGACACTTCAGCCCATTTACATCTGTGCTGGTGAAAAACAACCACTCAACTATTCTTAATCATGTTTTCCAGCACTTGGCCCATAGCCTTTTATGCCTTGGCATCACAAGTATGCATCTATACACAACCTAAATGTTCCCGACTCCCACAAGAGGGGATGTGAGAATGGTTTTCCTCCTGCCCCTTAGCAGAGTGAAATGGTGGCACAGTGGTTAGCACTGCTGCTGCACAGTGCCAGGGACCTGGATTCAATTCCCAGCTTGGGTTACTGTCTGACCAGAGTCTGCATGTTCTGTGTGTCTGCATGCTTTCCTCTGGGAGCTCCAGTTTCCTCCCTCAGTCCAAAAGATGTGCTTATTGGGTGCTTTGGCCATGCTAAATTCTCCTGCAGTGTACCCAAGCGGGCACCAGAGTGTGGCAACTAGGACATTTTCACAGTAGCTTCATTTGCAGTGTCAGTGCAAGCCTACCTGTGACACAGATTTTAAAACTTAAATCTATGCCCCCCTGGTAATTGATCTCTCCACCATGGGAAAGGTTTCTTCCTGTCTATGCCACCCATAATTTTATACATCTCAATCATTTCTCCCCTTGCCATTAGTTGCCTCTGCTCCAAAGAAAACAACCCCAATCTATCCAATCTCTCTTCATAGTTAAACCTTTGCAGCCCAGGCAACACCCTGGTAAATTTCCACAGCACCTTTTTCCAGTGCTGTCACATCCCTCCTATAATGTGGATTCCAGAACTGCACACAATACTGTGGCAAAACCAATGTTATGTACAATTCCAGTAAAACCCACAAACAGGAAGAGCTCCAAC
The DNA here is from genome assembly GCA_030324005.1 of Negaprion brevirostris. Classification (NCBI taxonomy): domain Eukaryota; kingdom Metazoa; phylum Chordata; class Chondrichthyes; order Carcharhiniformes; family Carcharhinidae; genus Negaprion; species Negaprion brevirostris. The sequence continues at coordinate 8,991,094 of JARDVH010000025.1, read as the reverse complement.
ACTAATAATGGCTGGGACCCCACTTATCACAGCCTTCCAGTCAGAAAATCAACCATCAACACCCTGCCACTCATGCAGAATTGCATGAATAGGATGCAGAATTGGCTCCTATTTGCCCTATTTCCTTGGATCCCATGGACTCTTACTTTATCAGTCTCCACAATGGGACCTTATCAAAAGCCTTGCTGAAGTCTAAGTAGATTACATCAAATGCTTTGCCCTCATCTACACATCTGGTCGCCTCTTTGAAAAATTCAATCAAGTTGGTCAGACATAACCACTGCTCCCACACCCCCCCACCCCCCACCCAACCCTTACAAAGCCATGCTGACTGTTCTTGATTAATCTCTGCCTCTCCAAATGCAGATTCATTCTCTCTTAGAATTGCTCTTGAGTTTTCCTGTCACTGAGGTGAGACTGGCCTGTAATTTCCAGGCATATCCCTTCCTCCGACTTTGAATTATTATCATGAATTGGTATACAGTGAAAAGTATTTGCGCACTATTCAGACAAAGGATACTGTACATAGAGAAGGAAACAGGGCGCAGAATATAGCATTATAGTCATAGGATGAAGAGAAAGATCACCTTTATCTGAGATGGATCCACTCAAAAGCCAGACGGCAGCGGGGAAGAAGCTGTTCTTGAGTCGGTTGGTACGTGACCTCAGACTTTTGTATCTTATTTCCGGTGGAAGAGAGAATGTGTGGGGTCCTTGATTATGCTGGCTGCTTTTCCGAGGCAGTAGGAAGTGCAGATAGAGCCAATGGATGGGAGGCTGGTTTGTGATGGAAAGGGTTACGTTCACGACACTTCATAATTTATTGTGGTCTTGGACAGAGCAGGAGCCATACCAAGCTTGATGCAACCAGAAAGAGTGCTTTCTATGGTGTATCTGTAGAAGTTGGCGAGACTCGTAGCTGGCATGCCAAATTTCCTTAGTCTCTTGAGAAAGTAGAGGCATTGGTGGACTTTCTTAACTATAGTATTGCATGGAGACCAGTACAGGTGGTTGGTGATCTGGACACCTAAAAACTTGAAGCACTCAACAATTTCTACTTCGTTCACATTGATGTAGACAGGGACATGACCTCCACAATGCTTCCTGAAGTTGATGACAATCTCCTTTGTTTTGTTGATATCGAAGGAGTGATGATTATCGTTGCACCAGTTCGCCAGATTCTCTATCTCTTTTCTGGACTCCATCTCGTTGTTCGAGATCTGACCCACTGCGGTGGTGTCATCAAACTTGAAAATAGAGTTGGGGGTAATTTGACCTCATCATCATTGGTGCATAAGAAGTATAGTAAGGGGCTGAGGTCACAGCCTTATGGGGCACTGGTGTTGAGGATGATTGTGGAGGAGTGCTGTTGACTGTCCTTGCTGATTGTGCCCTTTAAGTTAGGAAGTTCAGGAAACAGTTGCAGAGGGAGGAGTTGAGCCCCAGGCCGTGGAATTTTAAGATGAATTTCGTAGGGATAATAGTGTTGACGACAGCTCAACCTTCCATAAATAGGTCTGACATAGGTCTCTTTGTTATCTAGGTGTTCCAAGGTTCTGTGTAGGAACAGGGAGATGGCATTTGCTGTGAAACTGTTGTAGCAGTAGGCAAATTATAGTGGATCCAGGCAAGCAGATAGGGACCATAGACTGTTATGAAGAGATTGAAAATGTCTGCAAACACTTCCCCAGCTGATCCATGCAGGATCTGAGTGCTTGTCCAGGTATCCAATCCAGGCCAGTCACTTTCCATGGATTGACTTCCAAGAAGGCTGCTCTGACATCTGCAAAGGTAATCTTGGATACAGGTTTGACTGAGATGGAGAGTGTGCTCTCACTGACCTCTTGTTCAAAACGAGCATAGAATGCTTTGAGCTCATCGGGAGGGATGCTTTGGAGCCAGTGATTTTACATGCCTTCATCTTGTAGCCTGTTACGTCCGGCAAACCTTGCCATAATGTGGACAACTTTCCACACACCTGACGAAGGAACAGCATTTGCGAAAGCTTGTGGGTTTATCATCAAATAAACTGGTTGGACTTTAACCTGGTGTTGTAAACCTTGCCATCGTCAGCTGGTGCCCATATGGCTACCCTGGGACTCTGGTTTGGTTCCAGTGCTATCTTTTAGCATCTTTGGGTCTCCTTAGATCCTATCTGGCTTTCTTGTATAGTTCAGGGTCACCTGACCTGAACACTTCAGACCTGGATTTCAGCAAGCAGTGAATATCATTATTCATCATGGTTTCTGGTTGGGATTTGCTTTTTTGGCACAGTCTTCTACACACTTACTAATGAGGTTACTATAGTGGCGTACCCATTCAGACTGGTCAGAGTTTTTTAAATACTGACTCTAAGCAGACCTGTGGGAGATCATCCAATTCGTCAGACCAACATTGCACGACTCTTTTTGGATTCTCCCACTTCAGGTTTTGCTTGTAAGCCGGGAGCAGGAGCACAGCCTTGTGGTTTTATTTGCCAAAGTGTGGGCGGGCAATAGAGCGGTAGACATGTTATTTGTGTAGTAGTGGTCTTGGATGTTTGGGCCTCTGGTGGAACAAGAAACATGTTGGTAATATCTGGGTAGGACGCTCTTGAGCTTGGCCTGATTGAAGTCCCCAGCCACGATGAACAAGGCCTCGCGATATTTCATCTCAAGGCTATTAGTGCTGGTACATATTTTGTCCAGTGCAGTCTTTCATGTCTGTGTGGGGTGGGATGTAAACTGCTGTCAGGTTGGCAAAGGTGAACTCCCACAGAAGGTAGTAGGGGTGATATTATAGTGTCAGGTATTCTACGTCCAGGGAGCAGAAACTTGCCTGTGTGCTGCATCTAAGCACCACAAGGTGTTGATTAGGAAGCTGACCCCACCGCCCCTATCCTTATCTGAGGCAGCTGTATGGTCCATTCAGTGAATTGAGAAGCCCTCTGGTTGCAGGGCACAGTCCAGTGAAGCAGGAGTGAGTCTCTGTAAAACAGAGCACACAGCAGTCCCTTGGGTCTGGCTTGATTTCCAGACACTGGACATTTGCCAAGAGTAAGCTTGGGAAGGGGAGCCTTGGGACCACAATGTCTCACTCTCACCTGCAGGCCTGTACTTTTTCTACACTTTTTGAGTGATTGCTTCTTTTTGAGCTGGGGGATGGTGAGAGTAGCCTTTGGTATTAAGGGTGTGGGTGCGTCCAGTGAGGTGGTTTGCTTTGGTCTGTGTGTGGATGAAGGATTTGTTGTTTTGTTTGCAGTTCCTGCGTCTTAGATGGGTTTGTGTAGTTGGGCGTTCCAGCTCGCTGTTGGGCTGAGGTTTGGCTTTGGAGGATGCCCAGACCATGCTCCAGTGAGGGCAGGTCAGAGCTGTAAGTGGATGACATCTCCAGCGTTGCAGTTGCAGACAAGCTGATGGCCGAGTCCACATGTTGGGGTCCTCTGGGTCACTGCAGGTTGGGGTCTTCCTTCAGAGGTCGGAGGATCTCTAGATCTACAAGTAAATTTAAAAGAGCAATGTTAGTGATTTTTAAGCAGTAGGAATTGATTTTTAGGAGTGGGGTCGACTGTTGAAGGGGAGTGTGAGGGGAGTGCTTGGGGTTCAGCTCGCCAGCTCAGAGGGGTTGGGGACCATTGAGTGGAGGCCCCCACCCCAGACTTGCTGGTCTGGCCATTAGGTTCAGTGGAAGCTGTTGGGGGGGCGAAGGCCCCTGCAGCAGGGAAGCAGGTCTGGTCGGTAGAGACCGGCAGAGTGAAGGCCTTGACTTCAGCAGCATTTTCCTGAACTTTGAAGGCCGAAGGAGTGCAGGTCTTGGCCCCGGAGGTCAAGTTTGAGTCGGTGGATATTATTGAATAATGTTCTCTAGTCCTCCAGCACCTCTCCTGTAACCAGAGGGGAATTGAAAATTATTACCAGCGCCCCTGCTAGTTCCTCCCTTGCCTCACTCGACAGCCTGGGATACTTTTTTCATTCATCCTGGAGATTTATCTACTTAAGTCTGACAAGGCACTCAAAACACCCACTCTGTCAATTTCTTTAATTGTATCACAGTCCTCCCTGATTCCTATACCCACATTGTCCCTCTCTCTGGTGAACACTGACACAAAGTATTCATTTAGAACCCTACCTACTTCCTCCAGTTCCCCACACACATTACAACTGTGGTCCTTAGTGCACCTTACTCTTGCAGTCAGAGGTTTACCGCTTGGAAACAGGCTGTTTGGCCCAACTTGTCCATGCCGTTCCCTCTTTTAACCACTAAGCTAGTCCCAGTTGCCTGCATTTGGCCCATATCCCTCTATACCCATCTTACCCATGTAACTATCTAAATGCTTTTCAAAAGACAAAATTGTACCTGCCTCTACTACTACCCCTGGCAGTTTGTTCCAGACATTCACCACCCTCTGTGTGAAAAAATTGCCCGTCTGGACATTCTTGTATCTTTCCCTTCTCACCTTAAACCTGCACCCTCTAGTTTTAGACACCCTTACCTCTCCTTATAACTCAAACCATCAAGTCCAGGTAGCATCCTAGTAAATCTTTTCTGCACTCTTTCTAGTTTATTAATATCCTTTCTATAATAGGGTAACGAGAACTGTACACAGTATTCCAAGTGTGACCTTACCAATGTCTTGTACAAGTTCAACAAGATGTCCCAACTCCTGTATTCAATGCTCTGACCAATGAAATCAAGCATGCTGAATGCCTTCTTCACCACTCTGTCCACCTGTGACTCCACTTTCAAGGAGTATGAACATGAACCCCTAGGTCTCTTTGTTCTGTAACTCTCCTCAATGCCCTACCAATAACTGAGTAAGTCATGCCCAGGTTCGATCGACCAAAATGCATCACCTTGTGTTTATCTAAATTAAACTCCATCTGCTATTCATCAGCCCACTGACCCAATTGACAAAGATCCCATTACAATCCGAGATAATCTTTTTCACTGTTGACTATGCCTTGGTGTCATCTTGGTGTCATCTGCAAACTTGCTACCCATGCCTTTTATATTCTCATCCAAATCATTAATATAAATGACAAATAACAGTGGACCCAGCACCAATCCCTGAAGCACACCGCTGGTCACAGGCCTCCAGTTTGAAAAACAGCCCTCTACAACCAGTCTCTAATTTCTATCATCAAGCCAATTTTGTATCCATTTAGCTACCTCACTCTGGATCCTGTGAGGTTTAACCATATGCAATAACTTACCATGCAGTACTTTGTCAAAGGCCTTGCTAAAGTCCATGTAGACAACATCAACTGCATTGCCCTCATCTACCTTCTTGGTTACCCCTTCAAAAAACTCAATTACATTTGAGAGACATGATTTTTCACTCAAAAATCCCAAAAAGAAGTCCCTAATCAGTCCTTGTATTTCTAACTACCTGGAGATCCTGTCTCTCAAAATACCTTCCAACAACTTAGCCACCACAGATGTGAGGCTCACTGGCCTATAGTTCCCAGGCTTTTCCCTGCAGCCCTTTTTAAGCCCTGCTGGAGTGAAACACTCCTGGCGGGGTTAAAGGTTCTCACCGGTGGAGACTTCAGTTCCAGACCCGCTAATAAGGTGTAAAATGTATTACAATAAGCATTTGAATAAATTATACAGCTCTGTGCTAATTACTGGCACGGAGCTGACAGTGCCTGAAATCTAGTGGCTGGAGACTCATGAAGGCCATGGTGTCCAGTGGGGAGCCTGCAAAACAACCTCCACTTGAGTCTACCGTCTGGGGGATTTGCTCCCATGGTGTCTGACAGCATCTGTGGAGAGAGAAACAGAGCTAATATTTCAAGTCCCTATCACTTCTGAGTTAAAAGGATGGAGAAATGCAATGTATTTCATACTGTTCAAGAGCAGGTGGAACAAAGTAGAAGGATTGCGATAGGTGTGAGCTAGGAGAAATTGCAATGAGGATATTTAAGGCATAAGAAACATGGTTGACTTTGTGTTCTCTAAAGTACACTTGCAAACAACACCGATTTCAAAGAAAAAGCAATGGAATTGGTAATAATTTTGATAATGCCAGTGGCAGCCATAGCATGGATTTTAAAAAGGCAAAATCCTCCTGGGAAGAACGTAAGAACATAAGAACATAAGAAATAGGAGCAGGAGTAGGCCACCCAGCCCTTCGAGCCTGCCTCGAATTTTTAGGCTGGTGGAGGCTCGGTAGTTTCTCCCTTTCAGTAGACTTGTTTGCACTGAGGGGCCTCTCACCCCTAAGGCTAATTGATCTTCAATCACATCATCTCTTAGTTGCCCAAATTCACATGAATATGCCAGCTGCATTATTGCAATGACATATCGTTCAAAGTTCTTGTTATCACCCTGAACTCTAGTGTTGAATATACATTGTTCATATGTAACATTCACCCATTGTTAAAAATGTGCACTCAAAGCTTTCAAGTTTTCTGCCTTCTGTTTTCTCATTAGTTATATTTAGGATGATGTACACTTTGTAGCAGACCGTGTTCAGCCTTGTTAAAAGTGCTGCAACTCATACCTTGTTAATTGTGTCCGTTGTAATCTCATAGTTTTGGAATTGTAAGTGGAAAAATGATCAGTTTTGCATTCCATTACTTTTCAATCATTACTGGAAATGGGATCATAAATGTTATGACAGCCATTTTTATTCAACCAGTAATTTTCTTTCAGCCTTTTCTTCTTTGGGATTTTTTTTTCTCTGGAGCATAGAAGGTTGAGGGGTGATCTTATAGAGGTCTATAAAATAATGAGGGGCACAGATCAGCTAGATAGTCTATATATTTTCCCATAGGTAGGAGAGTCTAAAACTAGAGGGCGTAGGGTTAAGGTACAAAAGGGTCCAGAGGGGTAATTTTTCACACAGAGAGTGGTGAATGTCTGAGACATGCTGCTTGATGTATTAGTAGAGGAGGATACAATTTTGTCTTTTAAAAAGCATTCAGTTACATGGGTATGATGGGTATAGAGGGATATGGGCTAAATGCGGGCAATTGGGATTAGTTTAGGGGTTTTAAAAAAAGGGCGGCATGGACAAGTTGGACTGAAGGGCCTGCTTCCATGCAGTAACCCTCTACGACCCTGCACTCTTTTACTCCTTTTGTGTCTTCTTTTCCTTAGTCCTCTTGCAGTGGCAGTCTGCAGACTTCAACCTTTTTGTGTGCCTTTTGATAATTGTTTTGTTACTCATATTCGATAAGGGTGGCATGGTGGCACAATGGTTAGCACTGCTGCCTCATAGTGCCAGGGACCCGAGTTCAATTCCCAGCTTGGGTCACTGTCTATGTGGAGTTTGCATGTTCTCCCTGTGTCTGCGTGGGTTTCCTCCCACAGCTTGAAAGATGTGCTGGTTAGGTGCACTGGCCCAAACGGGTGTCGGAATGTGGTGACCAGGGGAATTTCAGAGAAACTTCATTGCAGTGTTAATGTATGCCTAATAAATAAACTTTTTCTTTAAACTTTCTGTCTGCTGTCTGCGACTAGTATTTCACTTGCAACTTTTTGTTTGTCCTTTTTCAGCAGTTTTTTTGCAGATTTGAACAATTCTGTGTTCCTGGGTTCTTAGTGTCTTCACTGCATAATTTCTTGGCCTCATAAATCTATTATCTTTCCATTTCTGTACAGTAGGTTTCATGTATAATAACACTAGTCTTCATCAGCATCTGTCTCTGTGAGAGGATTTATTGAACTGAATTGAAATGGCAGACTACAGGCAGCTGCTTTTTGGCAGAGTCACATGACTACGGCAAGCCAGGTAATCAGTTAGTACGCTTCTTAAGATTGCATATTTAACTTTTTTTTTAACTTCATTTTTAAAATTACAAAGTCAATGCTCTGTGTGGACCAGTCAGGCTTGAATCTCCTTGCTCGTTCCAAAGCCAAAGACCGAATTCAAATTCCAGCTGAACCCAACGTCTTTCAGACAGTGGGAGGAAACCCACACAGACACAGGGAGACCACGCAAACTCCACACAGACAGTGACCCAACCTGGGAATTGAACCTGGGTGCTAACCACTGTGCCACCATGCCACCCTTATCAAATATGAGTAACAAAACAACGATTGAAAGGCACACAAAAAAGTTAAAGTCTGCAGATTGTCATGGTAAAAGGACTAAGGAAAAGAAGACACAAAAGGAGTAAAAGAGTGCAGAGTCATAGAGTCACAGAGATTGATAGCACGGAAACAGGCCCTTCGGCCCAACTTGTCCATGCCACCCTTTTTTTTAAACTCCTAAACTAATCCCAATTGCCCGCATTTGGCCCATGTTCCTCTATACCCATCTTACCCATGTAACACAATGGAACAAACAGGATCAAAGCTGGAAAGATTAAGCATTACACCCCATCTTAGCCTCATCTGACACTTGATCTTAACAAAAAGGCTTCACAGTCGCCGGGTCAAAATCCTGGAATTCCCTGCCTAAAAGCATTGTGGGTCAACCCACAGCACGTGGACTG
>JARDVH010000025.1:8936148-8946726 GCA_030324005.1 Negaprion brevirostris | reverse complement strand
CTCTCTGCCTCCTATTTGACAACCAATCCTCTATCCACGCTAACACCCTACCCCCAACTCCATGCCCCCTTACCTCCCGCAATAACCTCTTGTGAGGTACCTTGTCAAACGCCTTCTGAAAAGCAAGAAAGATTCCTGAAGGTGGCAACTCGGGTGGATAAGGTGGTCAAGTTGAAGCATGACATGCTGGCCTTCAGTCAGGTCACTGAGTATAGGAATTGGAAAATCATGTTGTAGCTGTATAAGACTTTGGTTAGGCTACATTTGGAGAAGTGTGACCAATTCAGGTAACCACACTACTGGAAGGATGTTGATGCATTGGAAAGAGTGCAGAGAAATTTACCAGGATGTTGCCTGGTTTGGAGGGTATGGACTATGAAGAAAGGTTGAACAAACTTGAATTGTTTTCATTGGAGCATTGGAGGATAAGGGGCAACCTGATAGAGGTTTACAAGATTATAACAGGCTTGGCTAGAGTGGATAGTCAGTCTTTTTCCCAGGTTGAAGGGTCAATTACTCAGGGGCATAGGTTGAAAGTGAAGATGGGGGGATTTAAGAGACATAAGGGGCAAGTTTTCCACACAGGGTGATGAATGCCTGGAACGTGCTGCTAGAGGTGGTGATGAAAGCAGATCCTACATTAACGTTCTAGCGGCATCTGGATAGATACATAAATACGTGGGGAATAGAGGGATAGGGACCATGCAGAGGCAAGAAAATATTAGAGAGGCATCTGTGTCGGCATTGACATGCTGGGCCAAAGGACCCATTTCTGTGCTTTACTGTTTTGTTCATTTGGGCAATCTGATAGCAACTCCAGAGATTCCTGCAGTCTGAGGTGGCTGCTACTGCTGCACACTCAGCTTGAAAAATTCATGATGGATTCATCTGGATAAAACCATAAATAGGGGCAGGAGTAGGCCATTTGGCTCTTTGAGCGTGCTCTGACATTTAATAAGATCATGGCTGACCTAACACTCACCAGGTCCACTTGCCTGCCTTATCTCTGTAACCCTTAATTCCCCTACTGGACCTCAGCCTTGAGAATGTTTAAGCTCGTGGCCTCCGCAGCTCCCTAGATAGAATTTATTCTTTCGTTCAGAATTCTCTTTTCTTAAATTTTGTCTTAAATGAGTGTTTCCTTTTTCTGCGACTATGCCCTCTGGTCCTACACTGTTCTATGAATGGAAACCTCCTCCCAACTTTATCCTGTCTAGTCTCCTAAGAATCTTGTCTGTTTCAATCATATCACCTCTCATTCTTCTGAACTTCAAGGAGTACAGACCCAGTCTGTTTAATTTTTTTCCCATATGACAGTCCCTCAGTACTCAGGTCCACCCTAGTAAACCAACCCTACTGCTTCCAGTGATATACCTTTTCCTAAATAAAAGGACCAAAATTGTGCTTTAGTATTCCCTATATAAAATGGATTACAGATTTTGTGTGAGCTCTTGTGTGTGTATATATATATATATATATTCATTCCTTCCAAGTGAGGTAGGGGTATGACAGTCTACAACAGACTGACTTGCATGATGCTGGAAAGGGGAAGGGCAAAATTGCACAAATCACAAAAGGCCTGTATGCAAGTACAGCAAGTAATTAGGAAAGCTAATAAAATGTTATTGTTTATTGTGACGATGTTGGAGCTTCTTTTGAGGCTAGATATTAAACTGGCTTTCACTTAATTTATGGCTCAGCTAACACACAGACTCACAGAGACAATAATCTGGTTAAGACATTTCTTTATTGTCCAGGCCTGGTCAGTGTACTCCAGAGAGCAATTTGAGTTAGATTCAAGTTACTCTGAAATTACATTACTCTCAGTATTACAATTATACAATTTTCAAAAACCATTTGTCGGCCCCTCTGCTCACCCTAGACGGTCATGAGCCAATTATATTATGGTGTAATATTTCCCCTGGGCAATAACATTTAATCCCTGACAGCATGGACTACATGAGTCCATGGACTTCAAGAGTCTTTCTCAGTCTTATGGTGCTTACTAGTCAACTCTTATCTGGTGTAATGTATGACCTATTCATCCGCTTGTCTGGGTCTGTCTAGACGCCACATTGAGAAGAGTTGCTTTCTCCTTTCGCTCAGTAGCTGTATTGTCCTTCGAGCAGTGTGTTTTTAGTCAAGGTGTATACTTTTAACACAATATAATGTGTCTTCAAATGTGCATGCTTAAATTCTCTAACAGTGGTTATCTGTGTCACTATGCAGACAGTGCCTTTGTAAAATATATTCCAGGCACTTCCCTATGCTGTATTCACTTCGATCTTGTTAGTGTTTTAGTCCCAAGGTATTTGAAACTCCCACTTACAGAGGAAATTGATTACAAAAGTAGGGAGATTATGCTTCAGTTATATAGGGCATTGATGAGACCATATCAATACCATATTGTGAACAGTACTGGTCTCCTTATTAAAGGAAAGACGTAAATAAATTAAAAGTAGTTCAGAGAAGGTTTATTAGACTAATGTCAGGAATGGTCGTGACATATTATGAGGAAAGGTTGGAGAGGTTAGGTTTGTATTCAGCTGAGTTTAAAAGTTTAAGAGGTGACTTGATTGAAACCTTTAAGATCCTGAGGTGTCTTGACAGGGTGAATGTAAAGAGGATGTTTCTTTTTTGGGAAAATCTAGAACTAGGGGGTCAAAGCTTAAAAATAAGGGCTTGCTCATTTAAGACAGATGTGGAGTTTTTTGAGTGACTGCCTATGGAATTCTCTTCCTCAAAACACAGCAGAAGCAGAGACTTTGAATATTTTTAAGGCTAAGCGAGAGAAATCCCTTGGTTAACAAGGGGAATTGACAAAGGTTATTGGGGTTAGGCAGGAATGTGGGGTTGAGTTGCAATCAGATCAGCCATGATATTGAATGGCAAAACAGGTTTGAGGGGCTGAGTGGCCTACTTCTGATCCTAATTCGTATGTTCACGTGAAGCTGAATTTTTATTCCTGAAGTGATCTGCAGCTTTCTGCCGCCCAACCCATGAAGTGACTCAGGCTGTCACCAGGATAACTTGTTTTTTTTGCTCATCCAGCTCAGATTATCTGATCATGTTTCAGGTGAGCTGGGTGGCAACTTTCAATTTAGTATCATTTTGTTTGAGATCCTTGTGTTGAAAGAGGTGGGAGGTAATACCCACCGTTTATTGTGAACAACAGGCAAAAAGTACATGTATTCTAATTTTAGCAGGTTAAGGGGTGAAGAATGTATTAGTCCAAAGAATCATATTTGTGTCCAAAATACACACTATGAATTGTGCTTGAACTCAATACACCAAAGAGGTTATTACACGGTTTTTAAAAAGCAGTTGCATATAATGGGTGTCACACTGGGGCAGGAGGCAGTTTCACCTAAAGGATGTTATGCTCAGGAAGGAACCAGTTAAGAATGATAGCATTCCTACAGTGCAGAGGGAGGCCATTTGGCCCATTGTGTCAGCACCAGCAACAATCCTACCAGGCCCTATCACTGTAACCCCACACGTTTAGCCTGCTAATCCCCCTGACACCATAAGACAATTTAACATGACCAATCCACCTAACCCACACATCTTCGGGCGGTGGGAGGAAACCGGAGCATCCGGAGGAACCCCGTGCAGACACCACACAGTCAACAGAGGTTCTTGAGTCATTGGATAGTCACCTGAAGAAGATTAATTCAGTATTTCCTGTACATTTTGATAACTGTTATACAACTTTGAGACAGCGGATATATCTTTGGCAGCTCATACTTCCTGTCAAGCATAATGGCACTTGGATGGATTTTTTTCTATTGGCCAAACTTTGTGTGTGTGTGTTTGGGGAGTGGGGGGGTTCGTCCCCTATTGAGTGGGTTCTGAAATCTGGAGCTCACCTGCCATGTTAAAATAAATAATTAACTGTCAATTCAGCTTGTTACTGCATTAATTGAATCAATCTGCTGCTCATGCCATGAAATAAGCAAGCAAGTGAAAGTGGGCAGGCCATTCTTTTAAGCAAATTGCTTCTAAGGCAGGAAGAGAGGGAGTGGCACCTCCTTTGGGAGGACACCTTTATGTGCATCAGGGATACCCCTACTCCCCCAACATGATGCTTCACCCCCCTCCCCCCCCCTGACNNNGCTCGTAATGGGAAAACTTGCTGTCATTACTCCCACCCCTAAAAACCAACCTATCTAGAATCCCCCAATCCTTCCCAGTCCGGGTCGATGTCGTCCTTGCAGCCACTTCATTACTGAGTTCTGCCGCTGCTGGGACTGTTAGAAGCTGCCAGCCACTCAGATTGGTGAACAGCTCTTGAGTGTCCTTCGACTGAGGGACAGCAGCCCCACTCTCTCCCCTTTTTCCCAAATGTTAAAGCTGCAGGCCTGCCTTGTTTAGTGAGGATCAGCCGGCCTCCGACATTTCATCCTGGGATCTGGACTGGAACTCATCAAATCCAGCCAGCGCTGTACCACAGCCAACTTAATTATTCAGCCATTCACCCAAGTATTTATGGTAAAGAAAATGTTATTAATTATGTGGCTTATGAAGGGAGTAATAGAATGACTCCCAACTTTCCACAATTGCTGCCACAATACCATTGGGCTTTGGGTGTGATACCTGAACCCAAAACTTTCCGACTCGAGAGGTGAGTGTGCTACAGTCACAAGAGACCTACCAATTTTGCTTGGGTTTAATTATTGCAATGTCTTTTTCAGATCGGGGGAAAATCGAACCACAATGCACAAATGCTACACCTTCCTTATATTCATGGTTTTAATTCTACCATCTCTGGGTCTCAGCAGGTGAGTTACTCCTTGTGTTTAAAAAGACACTACAGAAGGCGATGCCACAATTCTCCACATACAGGTGTAGTATGTATTTGGTCACTGTGGAAGCAATGACAACACTTTGATGGGGCAGATACAAAGAATGGAGAAAGACAGTACAAACTTATCCTGATGTCGCTGCTTTAGTGTTTGTGTTTCTTGGGCACTCACCCAGGTGTGTCAGCCTTTTAATATCAGCGTAAGCATCTCAAGGTTAACCCTCTTTGCTCTTTAAAACAAAAGCCCAATGTATATCTGTTTAAAGGAGCTGAAGGTTTACCAGGCCGATTCCTGAGATGACAGCGTTGATATATAAGGAGAGACTAAGTCGGTTAGGATTATACTCACTGCAGTTTAAAAGAGTGAGAACGGATCTCATAGGAACTTATAAAATTTTAACAGGGTTAGACAGTGTAGATTCAAAAAAAATGTTACCAATGGTGGGGGAGTCCAGAACTATGATGTGGAGATACTGGTGTTGGATTGGAGTGGGCACAGTAAGAAGCCTCTCAACGCCAGGTTATAGTCCAACAGGTTTATTTGGTAGCACAGGCAGCACTCTGAAAGCTTGTACTGCCAAATAAACCTGTTGGACTTAACTTGGTGTTGTGAGACATCTTACTGAGTCCAGAACTAGGGGTCATAATTTGAGGATAAGGGGTAAACCTTTTGGAACTGAGGTGAGGAGAAATATGTGGAATTCACTACCACAGCATGTAGTTGAGACCAAAACGTTGCCTGATTTCAAGAAGAGGTTAGATCTCTCTTTTGGGGCTATAGGGAATCAAGGAATATGGGGGCGATCAGGATATTGAATTCGATAATGAGCTATGATCAAAATGAATGGAGCAGGCTCAAAGGGCCGAATGGCCTACTCCTGCTTCTCGTTTCTATGTTCCTGTGATTTACTATGACGATGTGGGTCAGTGGTGCCTATTCCACAACATTCAATGGATCCAAACATACTTTGTCATACTCTTCTCCCACCTTGAATCCAGGTATCCTCAAGCTGTAATGAGTATTCCCCCACCTTCGTAGGAACTGATCAACCCAGTAAAAAAATTACCCCTGGCTGCTTGGGTTAGACTGTGAAGGGGGGCGTATATTCGTATTCAAAGCTGTGGAACTCAAGTTTTTCCTAGATGCTACTCAAGTGCCTTGGTTGTTTTTAAAATGAGTGTAAGTGAATTCTTTAAACTTAATTTAGTTATCTGACATCTCCCAGAGACTGGAATCTGAATCCTATTTCCAAATCTGAAACCTTTCGCAACATCTGTTTAATGTCATAACACTGTGGTCCATATTTTAGCAAAAACTGTGGAACAGGTTCTGGAACTGGAAATTGGGAGTGATCAAAAACGTGAAACCGTTCAAGTGCAAAAGAGCATCAAGTTTAAAGCTAATTTTCTGAGAGCAGTAAGCAGGAAAATGCATTGGGAAGAACATTAAAAGTGACTAAGACGAATTGTGCAACCAAAGTAAATACTAAGCTGGTCCTGTCTTAATAGTTTTAACAAACAGGTGAGGTGAAGAGAGGCTCTGCTTAAGGGTCATCCTGATTCGAAATGTTGGCTCTATTCTCTCTCCTCAGATGCTGTCAGACCTATTGAGATTTTCCAGCATTTTCTGTTTCTCTTTGAGGTAAAGAGAGGGTTGATGAGGGCAAGGCTGTTGATGTTATGTACATGGACTTGCAAAAGACACTTGATGAAGTGCTGCACAACAAAGCTGAATGCATGGAATAAGAGGAACAGGAGCAACATAGATACAAAATTAACTGTGACAGGAAAACAATTAGTGGTCATTTTTCTGCTCTGGAAGAGATTTGTAGTGCTGTTCCTCAAGATTGGTATTCAAAGCCCCTGCCTTTCCTGATGTATTAATGACTTATGCTTTGGTATGCAGGACACCATTTCAAAATTTGCAGATGATATGAAACTTGGCAGCATTGTGAATTGAGGAGGATTGTGTAGACCTTCAAAAAGGACATAGACAAATTAGCGAAATGGATGGACATGAAATTTTATGAAGAGATGTGCAAAGTGATTTGATTTTTTGATTGGGAGAACATGCAAAGACAATATAAAATAGAGGGTACAAATCTAAAGGGGGTGCAGGGGCATAGGGACCTAGGGGTATATGTGCATAAATCACTGAAGGTGGCAGGATGGGCTGAGACCAGTTGTTAAAGCATACAGCATCCTGGGTTTTGCCAAAGAGCCATATAGCACAAACACAAGGAAGTTACGTTAAGCCTGTATACAACACTGGTATAGCCTCAACTGGATTGCATCCAGTTCTGGGCACCACCCATTAAGAGGAATGTGAAGGCATTAGAGAAGGCACAGGAAAGATTTACGAGAATGGTCCTTAACATGAGGCATTTCAGTTACGTAGGAAGTTTAGAGAAGTTGGGACTGTTTCCTTCAGATATCAATGTTGAGAAGAGATTTGGTGGAGATATCTGTGCAGAATAGATAGGGAGAAAATGTTTCCATTGGCACAATCGCAAAGCAGAGGGCACAGATTTAATAAGCTAATTGACAAAAGAAGCAATGGCAACATAAACTTTTCCAGAAGTGAATTATTAGGAGCTGACCAGTGTGGCAAAAGTAGTCCCAATTGAGACATTCAAATGAGAATTGGGTTATTATCTGAAAAGGAAGAACGTATAGGGCTGAGGGGAAAAAGATTGGGAGTCAGGTAGATTGTGACATTTGAATTGCTCCTTCAAAGAGCCATCACAGACATGATGGACCAAATGATCTCCTCCTGTGCTGTAACCAATCTATGATTCTAGATTGCTCTCTCAAGCTGTTCTTATTTCTGTTCCAGCCTGGATTTGTTTTTCCGCTGGCTGTTTGACAAAAAATTTCTGGAAGAAGCCACTGTTAGATTTGAGTGAGTATTTAACAAATCTTCTCAGTATTGTTGACTAGTGTTATTGTTCACTCATTCATCTGTTCATCTTCTCCCTCCCTCCTTTGGTATATACACAGACATGAGTATAAGGCTATGATAGAGAAATGTTTACAGAATTAGAACACTTGTGATCTTCTGCACGCTGGATCAAACAGCAAGATTAAGGCTGTTGAGGTGGGGGGAGGTGGAATAATGTGGAGGTCAAGAGAAACCATCACCGCAAGATGTTGGTCAGAACTTTCCCTTTTTGGCTGTTCACATTGGCAGGATCTTCTGGGCCCCCTGATGGTGCACCCCCACCACAGGGTTCCTGGTGCTGTGGAGTGCAGGCAACGGAAAACCCCTATTGACAGCGGCAGGCTCTAGCCAACAGCGTACACCATCCCACTGTGAAAAAGATACCACGAGAAGGCCAGAGGATACCCCGCCAGTTAAAAATGGGAGCCGTAAATAAAGATGTGAACAATAAATTTAATTTATAATAGCATTAGCCAGGAGCTGAATTATAACTAGACATATTAGGAAGACAAATGCAAGATGCTGTGGATACTGGAAATCTGAAATGAAAATAACCAAAACATTCTGGAAATAAGCAACAAGTCGGGCAGCATCTGTGGTGGGTGAAACAGTTAATGTTTCAGGTTGCTGATATTTCATCAGAAGCGTTAACATTGTTTTTCTCTCTGCAGATGCTGCCAGCACAATAGAACATGCATTTCTATGGCACCTTGCCTGATCTTTTGAATACTTCCATGGCACTTGAGTTAGGGGCATTGGAGAGGCAGTTAGAGGAATGCTAGATGCAGCGATGAGCAACAGTGCTTACACACCCAAGATTAAGACAATTCAGCAAAGGGATCCAGAACACAATTCGTCTTCAGTTTTTGTGTATTCAGCTCATGAAACTCTGGGTGGGGCTATTATAAAGAATGGAACTCAAATCTTTCCCTAAAGAGACTAATGTATTGAGTGTATATATTACATGTTCCAGTGAGCTTTACAAGTGCCAATTCTACTCTCAATCTGAGCCACTAAATGTTTGATCTGCCTGCAATCATGCCAGTGTTATTTTGATATTTAGCTAACAAAGCTAATCAAAATATTACAACTTTGCTTTGATTCATGTCCACTGCAGTGTTTTACAACAGTAATCCACTCCAGGCAATGATGTTAACTAGAATTTGATCTCAGCAGACATGAAGTACAGCGTTGTATTTTCTATTCTAGGTGCGTCTTTCTCCCCGATAACGGTGCTTTCTTTGTGAACTATGTGATTGCTTCTGCATTCATCGGGAATGCCATGGATCTGCTGCGCATTCCTGGCTTGCTAATGTACATGATCCGCCTCTCGTTAGCCAAGTCAGCAGCGGAGAGGAAAAACGTCAAACGTGTAGGTGTCTTTGATCCATCTTTCTTTCTCTTCTACCAACCATGTACTGTTTCTGACAACAATGGGTTCTAACTCTTAAAGTCATTTTGAATTGATAGTTCAGCCTAATTTTGAGATTATTTTCTCTATCCCACACATAGCATGTTCCCAGTGAAAGACTGGACATGGCGTGTCATTTCCAACCAAGTCTTGGATCAATAGATCTATCACTGGGTGCTGGAATTCATTCAATGTATCTCTGACAGCCCTGCAGGCCCCTCAGATCAGGTGAATGGATGTAGTGGCGAGCTGCATTATTTTAGATGATTGACTTTTGGTCATTTCTCTATACATGCTGAGTATTCCTGGATCTTGGCCACCTTACTTCTGTTTGAGACGACTTCTACTATTAGAAGCAGCCTACAACAAATCGTCCAGTAGCTTTAACACTCAGTTCATTCACCATTTGGTAGGAATTGCCCACATTGAACATTGCACATCAGAAGGTCGCTGGTTCAATCCCCCAGATTACTAAATTACTGATCCTTGGCAAGGAAAGGCTTCCGGCTGCTAGTTTACCCCGTTGCCCCCTATAGTGGGTGGAGCTAAAATTTGATTGGGTTCTAATTCCTGATTGCTGTCCTGCTGTAAAGTACACAGGTGTTGGTGGGCTAGTGAGAACAGGACTTGACTCAGCTAATGTGCCATGAGTCATTCGCTAAAAACAGTCTAGACACACCTGACGTGAATTGTGGAACAAGCAATGATCTTCGGGATTGAGAAGGTTTTAAAAAGGAAATGGCAAAAGAATTAAGAAAACAATATTAATAAACATTTGGAGTAGCCATTTTTTCAACTTGCACAGGTTGTAGTCCTAATCCTGTGTTTTATTTGATCAATTGAGGGTTTTTTCCAATTCATCTGTGGGATACAGGCATCACTATCTGGGCTAGCATTTATTACCCATCCCAGGTTGCCTAAGGGCAGTTGAGAGTCAGCTACACTTCTCTGGTTCTGGAGTCACATGTAGGCCAGACGAAGTAAGGGCGGCAGATTTTCTTCCATAAATTCACATTAGTGAATCAGAAGTTTTTTCTGACGATGGTTTCACGATCATCAATAGATTCTTGATATTTTTTATTGAATTCAGATTTCACCATCTGCCAAGGCGGGATTCAAACCTAGGTCCCCAGCACATTAGCTGAATTTCTGGATTAATAGTTTAGTGATAATACCACTAAGCCATTGCCTCCCCTTTTTCTGCCCATTCTCATCCTAACCCTTATATATTTTATGGCACATCTTCATTAAGGTCTTTACTATTGTTTGGTGTTTGTTTATAGTATAGATGTGCTGTCTAAACACATTCGGGGTCCTCAGGATACCCTGGCCAATACCTCATCATGTTCATTGCTTACAATTCCTAGGAAGTGAGAAAGGAAGGAAATGGAAAGCAAGCAACAAGAGGAAGTGAAAGAGAGG
>JARDVH010000025.1:8732702-8744594 GCA_030324005.1 Negaprion brevirostris | reverse complement strand
ACTAGGCTTGTAAGGCACGACCTGCCCTTGACAAATCCATGCTGACTATTCCTGATCATGTCAAACCTCTCCAAATGATCATAAATCTTGTCCCTCAGAAGCCTCTCCATCAGCTTACCAACCACTGAGGTCAGACTCACCGGACGGTAGGTGCCTGGTTTCAGATTCAGGAGTGAACCGCAGGGCCCCAGTGGCTTGTTCCTCACATGGATGTTAAAGTTCAGATGCCACTGTTCATACAGGGGCAGAGAGCTCATTCCCCTTCCAAACTGCAGAGGAAAATGAACCGGTCGCTCACCTTGCTGCGTTTTATGGGATCATACTGTGTGAGGTGAAAACAAACTAGTGTGCATGCTCTCTCTATCTCAAAGCAATTGACACTTAGAGATGGTGAGATGTCAAAAACAGCCATATAAATAAAAATATTTCCAAATTACTATGCAAATACAATTTGCTAGTAGCGGTTTTTAGACGTTTTTAAAACATTATAGCAGCTTCTTCAATCCACAAATATACTGACCCTAACAATTATCGTGAAACAATCAGAATACTGCACTGCAAAAGAGGCCCTTTGGCCCATCAAATCTGCACTGACAC
The DNA here is from genome assembly GCA_030324005.1 of Negaprion brevirostris. Taxonomy (NCBI): domain Eukaryota; kingdom Metazoa; phylum Chordata; class Chondrichthyes; order Carcharhiniformes; family Carcharhinidae; genus Negaprion; species Negaprion brevirostris. The sequence goes on along the minus strand of JARDVH010000025.1, from coordinate 8,743,997 downwards.
ACAAAAGGTGCTGACTTGCCCACCTAATCCCACTTGCTAGCACTTGGCCCAGAGCCCTGAATGTTACGGTGTGCCAAGACTCATTCAGGTACTTTTTAAAGGATGTGACGCATCCCGCTTCCACCACCCTCCCAGGCAGTGCATTCCAAACTGTCACCACCCTCTGAATAGGAAGGTTTTTTCTCAAATCCCCCCTGAACCTCCCACCCCTCTTTTAACTTGTGTTCTTCATAACTGACCCTTCAACTCAGGGGAACAGCTGCGAATGTTTTGTAAAAATGAGGAAACGGTAACAGTTATTGGGTACTTACATTAAGCTCTGGTGCATTAGCATCTTTTGCATCTTCTGTCTTGTCTTCAGAGCTTTCTCTGACACCCTCTTCTGTTAAAAGCCTGTGGTTGGCCTGTAAACTTGAAATTTTCTCTTCTGTTTCACTGCTGACTCCTGGTTCTGTTTGGTTTAGGGTCTCCTCTTGTACTGATGCTGACCTGGGCACACACGAGTCAACATGGGGCTCGGGAGGAGAGTCCCTCACAGCATCAGTGTTATCGGTCTCCACACCTGAACTCCCGGAGCTCAGGGAGTGAGACAGAGCTTCATCGGAGGAGTGGCTGTCTGCTGTGCTCTCCTCATCAGAGCTCCCAGATTCTTCTAAATCTTCCGTCCCCATCCTGTAAAACAAGAACATTTCCTGAGCACACAAAAGATGAACTTTTTTAAAGGTAAGTTACAGGGGTCCCGGAGAGAGAAAGGAATAGAAGAATATACTGACAGGGTTTGGTGAAGGTTATACCAACTGGGCGGCACAGTGATTAGCACAGTTGTCTCACAGCTCCAGGGACCTACCTGGGTTCAATTCCTGCTTCAGGTCACTGCACGGAATTTGCACATTCTCTGTGTCTGTGTGGGTGCTCTGGTTTCCTCTCACACTCCAAAGATGTGCAGGTTACGTTGATTGGCCATGAGAAATTAACCTTAGTATCAGGGGAACTAGCTAGGATAAATATGAGGAGTTACAGGGATAGATCTTGGGTGGGCTCGTGGTCGGAGCAGACTCGATGGGCCAAATGGCCTCCTTCTGCAGTGTGTGAATTCTATGATAACTGGAACTCCCTTGCCATGGTTAACCGCCTTTATATCCTCAGAAGAGCCTTGATATCCTTCTGGAAGTGAGATGCCAAGAATTGTATGCAATTAAGTGGTGTATTGAACCTGAGAATACGTTTGAGAGATTATTCTTTTTGGGAGTTGGGTTCGAAACCAAGAATGTTATGAGGAGACTATTTAGAGGTATTCAAAATCAATTTTGATAGTGATTCTATGGCAAATGTATTCGTAAGCAAAGGTCATAGATTTAAAATAACTTAAGAGGAACATTATAATCCGGAATGAAAGTTGCCAAAGTCCCAGAGGATCATAGGCTGCTCCCCCACTTTGTGGGAGAGAGCTGACTGGTGGCGATTTAACCCAAGAGCCACCACGCCTCAGGTGAGGGAGTCAAAGTTGCAAACGCAGGGTCTTGATGAATAACCTCAGCCAACATGGGATTTGACCCTGTGCTGTTGGCATCGCTCTGCATCACAAACCAGCTGTCCAGCCAAATGAGTTAAACTAACTCCCAAAATCTGGAATACATTACCCGCAAATTGTGATGAAATCAGATTCCTTCAGAACTTTCAAAAAGCAATGGGACTTGCACATGGTGAGGACTAACTAGAAGGGCTATGAGGAAAGGGCTGGAATGGGGAAATTGGTTCTTCCAAGGTGCTAATACAGGCATGATGGGCCAAATGGCCTCCTTCTGTGGTCTAAAGTTCTACATCGCTGAAATAAAAATAACACAGCACTGTCCCATTGGTTCAGTGTGCTCTGTAGCACACACCAAGATCCCTGGTTCAGTTCTTGGTGTGTGCTCCAATAGTTTCTGATCAGCTTAACACCAAAGACAGGGTCTGGCTCAAGCTAATGCTACTCACCCTCCCTGCACAGCCTGAAACTCAAAGGCTGCAAACATTTTGGGTGAGCTGCCAGCATGTGGATAGCAGAGGGAAAATGCCAGCAGCAATCAGAAAAAGAGGACAGCAGAAAATAAGAGGCAAGAGAAAGTTTGCACGTATTTACCAAAGACATTTTTTCTTTCCTTCTTTTGCCTCTGTATTCGTGGCAGGGTGTGCACGTTTTCGGACTGCTCCACCTTCTGCTGACACCACAGCACTTGATGATGCTTGCAAACCTGGATAGAAATACAGGGTTAAAAATGCACACACAGAACAATATCCCCATGAAGAAACGCTTTTGAAAAGATCTTGGTTCTTAACACTTGTAGTATGATTGTGTAAACGGTCCAGAAAGGGGCAAACTTACAATCATGCCTTGCCTGTTCGTACACATGCAATTTTTGAATCACAAATCAACAAATACTGCTCTGTGAATCTATTCAACCTGAATCATGCATACTTGCACTGAGGGGCGGCACAGTGGTTAGCACTGCTGCCTCACAGTGCCAGAGACCCGGGTCGATTCCCAGCTTGGGTCTGTGGGGAGTTTGCATATTCTCTGTGTCAGTGTGGGTTTCCTCCGGGTGCTCCAGTTTCCTCCCACAGTCCAAAGGTGGGCAGGTTAGGTATACTGGCCACGCTAAATTACATCTTAATGTCAGGGGAACTAGCTCGGGTAAACACACAAGGTTATGGGGATAGCGTCTGGTGGGGTTTGCAGTCAGTGTAGACTCGATGGGTCGAATGGCCTCCTTCTGCACTGTTGGATTCTGACTTAATAGTTGCTGGCCTCCCTCATTTTGTAGGTAAACATTCAATTTCCAAAATATTGCCTTTAAAAGTAGAGAAACCAATGCTGTTCGAGCCAGTAGATTAACCTCTTTACTCTATTTAAACTCAGCGCCCTCCTCATATTTCATTGCAGCACCTAGTCAGGAGAGATGCTGGAACATCCATCCCCAGAGCTCACTCATCTTGACACAGCCAAACTCCAAGATCATATAAAAGCAAATTACTGTGGAGGCTGGAATCTGAAACCAAAAGAGAAAAAGCTGGAAAATCTCAGCTGGTTTGACTGCACCTGTAAAGAGAGAAAAAGGAGCTGACGTTGAGTCCAGATGACCCTTTGCCAAAGCTGAATGAAGCCGATTGATCACTTGTGAGGTGCTGCCTTGCCTTCACTGTTAAGCACTGCACCCTGTTACCGACTTTCTCAAAGCACGGCTAAGATCAAGAATTGGACTTGGATGAGGACTAGTCCCACTGGTCAATCACTCCATGCAACGATTCTTTTGTTAATACAAGAATGTTGTTGGACACCAGTAAGACAGGGTTTCTGAACAGAGCTGTACCTTTAAGCACAGAATCCTCCAGGCGCTCAGACATCTCATCCAGCTGCTGTTCATACTGCGGGTCAGAGAAATAGTGCTTGGGCTCAGCCAGTTTGCGCTGTAATCGTTCCAATCTCCTCTGCTCTTTTTCTGCTTCTCGATCTGCCTGCTTCTTTATCCATTCGGCCATACTGTACAAAGAAAACAATTAATGCATGTTTCAGCATTTCCAACATCATAATTACCAAGGCCGCCCTTTCCCCTCTCCTGTGCTGCTCTGTACACGGGTGACGTAGCTCTCTGGCACATCTATAAACACAAGCTTGTGAGTTTACTATCAAATAAACTGGTTGGACCTTAACCTGGTGTTGTGAGGCTTCTTACTGTGTTTACCCCAGTCCAATGCCGACATCTCCACACCATGACATCTATAAATGTCCATGTCTGAGCATTCAAAAACAAAGTCTAGAATTTTTACAGCACTTTATGACCTGAGGACATTACAACATGTTTTCCAAGCCAAAGAAGTAATAGTTAAACTGGGGTCAGAGTTGTGATGGAGAAAACAGAGCAGCCAATTTGTACACAGCAAGTTCTCATAAACAGCAATGTGATATCCACTGTTTTTAGTGCAGCTGGCTGAGGGAAAAACACTATCTAAGGCACTGGGAGAATTCCCCTGCTCACCTTGGTATCTGCTATGCCTTTTACAAGGCAATAGACAGGGCTTTAATTTAACTTCACATTGCAGTACAGCATCTCTGACAGTGCAGCTGCCCCTCAATACTGTACTGGACTAGACTTTGAATCATAGAATCCCACAGAAGTAGGCCATTCAGCCCATCAAATCTGCACCAACAACAATCCCACCCAGGCTCTATCCCCCTATCCTCATGTACTTACCCTGCTGACAACCTGACACTAAGGGGCAATTTTTCTTTTAGCATGGCCAATCCACCTAACCTGCACATCTTTGGAGTACAGTAAGAAGTCTCACAACATCAGGTTGAAGTCCAACAGGTTTACTTGGAATCACAAGCTTTTGAAGTGTTACTGCATTTCATGAACGAAAATGGCCCCGTATAATTCAGCATATTATTACTGAAGATCCTTCCAAGCCTCACATTGTCAGGAAATAGCTATCCGGCCCATCACGTCTATGCCAGCACTCTGCAAAGCAATTTTCACTTCCACCTAGAATGACACGGGCAGTAGGTCCCTGGGAACACCACCACCTGCAAGTTCCCCTCCAAGCCACGCACCATTCTGATTTGGAAATATATCACCGTTCCTTCGCAGTCACTGGAACAAAATCCTGGAACTCCCTCCCTAACAGCATTGCGGGTCACCACAGAACATGGACTGCAGCGGTTCAAGAAGGCAGCTCACCACCACCTTCTCAAAGACAACTGGGGATGGGCAATAAATGCTGGCCTCGCCAGCAATCCCCATGTCCCACGAACGAATAAAAAAGAAAATTAGCCGGTGTTAGTCCCTTGCCATTACCCTGCAAACCTTTTCCTCTTCAGGTGTTTATCCAATTCAGATTTGAAAGCTTCAACTGAACCTTTCAGGAACTGCATTCCTGGTCATAACCACTCGCTGTGTAAAATAGTTTTTGTCTACATGTACATTTCTATACGGATCAGGTCACAAGGGAGTACTATTACTGCAGCTTGCAGTCATACTGATGTAAAGACAGACAGAGCTGTGGCAGTCAGCCCCACTAACTGTTCACGGGAGCAGCAACACCACAGCAATCCAGGAGGTACGCAAGGCAGACCTGGATCTGTGTCACCTTTCACTCATACTGTGCCCTGGTTCTGGACTTTCTACCAACAGAAACAGTCTCAGCCTATTCTGTCACAATCCCTATCCCCAGTCTTCACATTATTAGTACCATGCTGAAACAATTAAAGGGAAACAGAGTAATGTAATATTGCAATTCTAGCAGCAAGAGCACACGTTAAAACAGCACATCTTCTGGGGTGAGCTGAATATCTTACGCCTTCTCATGGTTTACATCTCGTAGCCTTCTTCCACTCAAATCCCGGCAGGCCTCTCGGTTTGTCGTTTTCTCAATTTGTGCTCCGAGAGCTCGAAGCATCGACCCAAACCCTGTGCAATGACATAAACCCAAAGAATTACAAACTATATCTCTGCAACATCATCATCTACTCTTCTCAATTTATCCTGATGTTTGGAAGCAGGAAGACTCCCTGGCAGTAGGTTTGTTAGGGAGAAAGCATCATCGCTGAATCCCTCATTAATCAACATCCTGGGGGTTAGCATTGACCAGAACTGGACTAGCCATCTAAATACTGTGGCTACCAGAGCAAGGCTAGGAACTCTGCAGTGAGCAACTCACCACCTGATTCCCAAAAGCCTATCCACCATCTACAAGGTAGGGAGTGTGATGAAATCTGGATGAGTGCAACAATCAAGGAGCTCAACACCATCCAGGAGAACGCAGCTGCTTGATCAGTTTCCCATCATCTAGCATCAACATGTACTCTCTCTAGTACTGAAGCACAGTTGCAGCAGTGTGTACCATCCTCAACACACACTGCAGCAACTCACCACGGCTCCTTCAATAACACTTTCCAAACCCACATCTCTACCTACCACAAGGACAAGGGCAACAGGTACCTGGGAACACCACCAACTGCAAGCTCCCCTCCAAGTCACCCACCAGTCTGACTTGGGAATATATTACTCTTCCTTCACTATGGCTGGAATCCCAGAACACCTTCCCTAATAGCACAGTGGATGTTCCTACATTACGTGGACTGCAGCAGTTCAGGAAGATAGCTCATCGTCAGTCCATTTGTAGGTAGATTAAAAGCATACATGCAAAAATTGTATAACTAGCTCAGAGCACCAAGAGGTACTACTGCTGTACCTGCCAGTCATGCAAAGGTACTGACAGATACAGAGCTGGGAGAGTCAGCCCCTCAGACCGCTCATGGAAATAGTGACATCAGGATGGCACAGTGGCACACTGGTTAGCGCTGTTGCCTCACAGTGCCAAGGACCCCAGTTCAATTCCTGGCTTGGGTTACTACAGTGCGGAGTCTGCACACTCCCCCCATGTCTGCGTGGGTTTCCTCCAGGTACTCCACTTTCCTCCCACAGTCCAAAAGACGTGCTGGTTAGGTGCACTAGGCATTCTAAATTCTCCCTCAGCGTACCCGAACAGGCACCGGAGTGTGGAAACTAGGCGATTTTCACAGTAATTTTGTCGCACTGTTAATGTAAGCCCATTTGTGGCATGACTAAATAAACTCATTGTAACCCAGAGATAGCCAAGGCAGACCCCAAATCCTAAAACATGAAGCCACAGCCACGTTTAAACATTACCTCCTTTCCCTCCAACAAGTCTTTGCTCCAGACTGTAAATTCCTCCATGTTGCAGCTCCCCTTCTTCGACAAGCAGCTTTCCATTATATGTCAGGTAAACATCTGCAATGGGCAGGCCCTAGAGTTGAGATAAATAAAACATAAAGCCTAGGTGTGCCAAGATCAAATATCTTTTCCATCAATATACATTTATTGTATGTGCACATAGCCATTAGTCAGGCAGTGGAGAGGTAAAGAACTTCCCTAATCACTGGAATTCCCCATTTAAACCTTTATATAATATGAACATAAGATAGAGGAACTCAGCAAGCCTTACGGACCTGCTTGGCCATTCAATATCATGGCTGATTTTACATCTCTCCAAACACTTAATTCCCTTAAAACCCTATCAGCTTCTGTCTTGACTGTGTTCAATGATGTGAGCATCCATTTGAGGAACTACAAAGGCTCACAAACTCTTAAGAAATTTCCCCTAATCTCAGTCATAAATGGCTGTCTCCCATATACTGAGACCCCTTCCTCCTGGGAGGTCCCAGTATCATCTTAAATGAGGAAAGAGATAGAAAGACAAGAAGTTCTTAAACAAAATTAAGACTCATAAGACTGGGGGGTAATTTTTTTTATTCATTCATGGGACATGGGTGCCACTGGCTGGGCCAGTATTTATTGCCCATCCCCAGTTGCTCTTGAACTGAATGGCTCACTAGACCATTTCAGAGAGCAGTTGACAGTCAACTACATTGCAGTGGCTCTGGAGTCACATGGGGCCAGATCAGGCAGATTTCCTTCCTTAAAGGACACCAGTGAACTAGATGGGCTTTTCTGACAATCGACAACGGTTTCATGATCATCAGAGGATTCTTAATTCCAGATATTTTTTATTGAATTCAAATTCCACCATCTGCCAGGGCGGGATTCGAACCTAGGTCCCCAGAACATTAATTGAGTTTCTGGATTAATAACCTAGCGATAATACCACCAGGCCATTGCCTCCTATTAATATGGATTATGATTGGTTCAAGGAGTAGGAATAAATGGGATACTTTCAGGTTGGCAGGCTGTGACTGATCAATCCTTGCACCCCAAATATTTAAATCTATATGACTTAAATGAGGGGACTGAATTTAACACATACAAGTTTGTTGTTGATACAAAGTTAGGTGGTGAGGAGAATGCAAAGAGGCTTCAGAGGGATATAGATGGATTGGATAAGTGAGTAAGAACGTGGCAGATGGAATACAATGTGGGGTAGGGTGAAGTTATTTACTTTGATAAGGAAAATAAAGGGCAGAGTATTTTTTGAATTGTAAGAAACTGGGAAATGTGTGCACTGAGACGTAACTCATACCTCATTCATTGAAATATCACAAGCACAAACAGCAAGCAATTAGGAAAACAAACCGTGATAGCTTTGATTACAAAATGATTAGAATGGATGAGTTTGCTACATTTATTCAGGGTATTGGTGAGGCCACACCTGGAATAACGTGTACAGTTTTGGACTCTTTACCTGAGGAAGAATATGCCTGCCCTAGAGGAGAATGACAAATATTCTGTGGACAGATTCCAGGGATGAGGGGATTGTCCTTTGAGTAGACTCGGCCTATCATCCCTGAACTTTCTCCGATTCACCATGGATGTGCAATCTCTCCACTCCTCCATCCCATACCAGGACGGCCTGAGAGCTCTTCGCTTCTTTCTCAAAAACAGGCCTGAACAATTCCCATCTACCACCACTCTGCCTGCCTGAACTCGTTCCCTCTCTCATCCCACTTTCTCCAAATCAAAGGAGTAGCAATGGGTACCCGCATGGGTCCTAGTTACGCTTGTCTTTTTATGGGGTACATGGAACATTCCTTGTTCCAGGCCTACCCGGGTTCTCTCCCACAACTCTTTACTGGAATATCGATGACTATTTTGATGCCGCTTCATGCTCTCATCCAGACCCTGAAAAACTCATCAACTTCACGTCCAGTTTCCACCCCTTCAGCGCCTTCACAATCCATCTCAGACACTTCCCTTCCTTGACCTTTCAGTCTCCATATCTGGAAATAGACTACCTACCGATATCCATTTCAAGTCTACTGACTCCCACAGCTATCTGGACTACAGCTCTTCGTACCTTACATCCTGTCAGGACTCTATCCTTTTCTCACAGCTCCTTTGCCTCTGTCACATTTGTTCCCATGATGCACCTTCTAAGTGGTGCTTCTAATATGTGCTCCTTTTCCTTCAGCCATGGATTCTCACCTACAGTTATCGACAGGGCCCTCAACAGCATGCAGGCCACCTCCCCCTCTTCTCCTTTTCACCCCACCACCCTCTGCATGCAAAGCGTAATCCTCTGCCATTTTCACCAACTCCAGCGTGATGCCAGTACCAAACACATCTTTCCTTCATTCCCTCTGTCAGCATTCTGTAGAGACCATTGCCCCCTAGATAAACTAGTCCACTCCTCCACTATACCCAAAACCTCTGCATTTTGGAAAGTCCAATGCATGTAGGATTTATACAGTAAATGGTACTATCCTGCGGAGTATTAGCAGGCAGAGAGAAATCTGGGCATACACGTCCAACAATCACTGAAAGTGGTAATGCAGGTGGATAAGGTAGTCAAGAAGGCATACAGCATGCTTGCCTTCATCAATTGGGGCACTGAATACAAAAGTGACAGGTCATGCTGAAGCTGTACAGAACCTTAGTTAGGCCCCATTTACAATATTACGTACAATTCTGGTCAGCGCATTACCAGAAGCATGGTAGTAAGGATGTGGGATGCCCTGCCTGCAGCAGTTGTGGACTCACCAACTTTAAGGGCGTTCAAATGGTCAGTGGATAGGTGTATGGATAACATTGGAATAGTTTAGGTTAGAGGGTCATTAGATTGGTTCCACTGATCAGCGCAACATCGAGGGCCGAAGGGCCTGTACTACGCTGTAATGTTCTATGTTCATGCTATTAGAACTCACTTTAAACAAAATATATTGTACAAGAGCACTAATTAGCTGCCTAATTTATGGATATCTCAACTTGCATAAACACAATCATGTTATGTTGCACAACATTCTGTTTCAAATGCAAAATGTTGCTGCTTTTTTGTTGATACAACTTTATTCTTTTTTGTGACGGTTAAACTCTATTTGTTTTTCTTAGAATCTCTACCACACATAACCTTTCTGAGAGGCGCTATCACCCGTTCATAATTTTTCCTTTGAATCTGTTCTCTTGTCAGTGAACTACCTAAGCTAACTACAGCTTAGGTAGTTCTGCTTCGGATTCTTCAACGTCCACAGTGTCAGAGTGCGTTGCCTTCCACTTAACATTTTTCACCATCTAGTTGAGATTGGTACCTCACTATTGGAAAGATTGTCCTAACTTATGTCCTTGTTATTCTGTGGCACAGCTCTTCACTGTTAGACTATATTCCACTATATATCAATATGTACTTTGCATGGAATGACAATAATGGTCTTGATTTTGCAACTGTAAAGATGGGGAACCAGTCAGCATTTGACATCACTACTCAACTGAAACTCACACAACTGAAGCAGCCTACACAAGCTCAAAATAATGCAGAAGTCCAGAAGTCCTATCAGTGATTCCACTCTTCTGCCAAAGTTCGTTGCTGAGGCACCCCCAAACTGTAACAATGGAAATCTATGAATTGACAAGAACGTCCACCCTTCTACTTTTAATGTCATTATAAAACCCCTTGGAAAACGTGGTATCTTACTACATTAAGTAATTTAGTAACTTCAACTTCATAGTTAGTAAGTTAGTAACTTACTAACTTCATAATTACTGCATTATATCTTCACTGATCTTACAAAGTTAATTTTATATTGGTGGAATATTATAATTAAAAGTTTCCACCTATTTTTACAGTTTATATTGATATTTCAGCTTCTATCTAAATCCAATCATCAGCATTTATTTTGCTGTTTGATGATTTAAATTAAGAGTGAATGATAGTAACTGCTTTTAATTACTTAGTTTGCTGTGTATAAATTCTTCAATGATTACCTACTGATCACTTACTGATTATCTACTTCTACCTCGCAGCACCAGGGACCCGGCTTTGATTACCGGCATGTGTCTGTGTGGAGTTTACATGTTCTCCCTGTGTCTGCATGGGGTTCCTCTGGGTGCTCCAGTTTTCTCCCACACTCCAAAGATGTGTGGGTTAGGTGGATTGGATATGTAAATTGCCTCTTATTGTCAGGGGGTTTAGCAGGGTAAATATATGGGGTTACAGGGATAGGGCCTAGGTGGGATTGTTGTTGGTGCAGGTTCAATGGCCTGATTGGCCTCTTTCTGCACTGTAGGAATTCTATGATTCTATGCTGACTTCACTGCTATTGCTTGCTGAAAGCTGCCCTTAACGTAGCATCAGATTTAAAGTCCCATGAGGAAAGATGTAAATACGTCATACAGGTCACTATGTTTTTGTGAGCTGGTTTCTTCTAGATCAGTGACAGGTGTAAAATTCAGTCCAACGATGTGATGAAATCCAGCACCACTTTCATTTCTTTCTTCTGCTATCATATTGCACAGAATTCTTCATCGTTCTTTCAGTAAAATATTTACTTTATTAATTTGAAATTCT
>JARDVH010000025.1:8448089-8459681 GCA_030324005.1 Negaprion brevirostris | reverse complement strand
AATGTGGATAAATGTGAAGTTATCTCCTTTGGAAGCAACAATGGGAAGACAGATTATTACTTGAATGGGTGTAAATTGAGGGAGGTAAATTCTCAGCGAGACCTTGGAGTCCTCATGCATCAGTCACTGAAAGTAAGTCCGCAGGTACAGCAGGCAGTAAAGAAGGCAAGTGGTATGTTGGCCTACACAGCGAGAGGATTTGAGTTTAGGGATAAGGATGTTTTGTTGCAATTGTACAGGGCATTGGTGGGGCCACACTTGGAGTGTTGTGTGCAGTTTTGGTGTCCTTATCTGAGGAAAGATGTCCTTGCTCTAGGGGGAGTACAGCCAAGGTTTACCAGGCTGATTCCTGGGACGGCAGGATCGATGTATGAAAAGAGACTCAAAATATTGGCCCGATTCTCTCTCCTCAGATGTTGTCAGGCCTGCTGAGATTTTTCAGCATTTTCTGTTTTTGTTTCAGATTCCAGCATCTGCAGTGTTTTGTTTTTATATTATTGGAAGGAGAATAATGTTTTATCTTTTAAAAAGCATTTAGACAGTTACATGGGTACGGTGGGTATAGAGGTATATGGGTCAAATGTGGGCAATTGGGATTAGCTTAAGGTTTTTTTCAAAAAAAGGGCAGCAGAAATAAGTTGGGTTGAAGGGCCTGTTTCCATGCTGTAAACCTCTATCACTCTATGACTCTATGACTCTATCACACGGGACTGACAGACCTGGGGCCACAGGTCCAGCCCCCGACCAGTTGCTGCTACTGAAATGAATGGTTGAGAAATCTTAAAGTTCACACCCAAATTCCCAGTCGGTTTACCTGAGCACAGAGCTTCTGGAGCAGCAATCGTGTGAAGTTGCCCTGGAATAATAACTTTTACTTTATGATTTTGCCGATTTACATAAGCAGCTCAGATCAAATTAAAATAATTCAATAATGCCACTGTTCGTTAGAGACAAGTCTTTACCAAGATTGATGAGGGACTGGTGTTACAGAATACTCTCCTTTCCTTGCACAACCCTGTGAATAGGCAACTATACTCACATGGAAGCATGGCTGAGAGCTTTCCTGTATTCATGTCTGTATGCATGCCTGTGTGCTTGTCTATGCACATGTCTGTTCACATGTCTGTGTGCACATCAGTATGCATGTCTGTGCACATGTCTGTGTGCACATCAGTATGCATGTCTGTGCACATGTCTGTGTGCACATGGCTGTAGACCTGTGTGCATATGTCTGTACACATGTCTGCAGACATGTCAGTGTGCATGTCTGTGCACATGTCTTTTTGCACAGGAGTATACATGTCTATGCCATGTCTGTAGACATCTCTTTGCATAAGTGCATGCATACGTGTACACATTTGTATAAATATCAGTACATATGTCGGTGTGCTTGTCTGCACACATGTCTGAATGCACTCCGGGATGTACGTCTACACACTGCTTCCTCTGCACAGTTTACACTTTCAATGTTGGTGGAGTTTGCCATTTTGTCAACTGGCTGACAAAAGACAGTTCTCTTAAAGAAAAGCCTTCTTCTAAACAAGGATACTGGTTGTGCGCTGTTGCACTAATGCGGTTAAAACTGTGTGGTGTTGCTGTACCAGCGCTGCGCTGAAGCACGGTCAGACCATCTCCTTCAAGTGATCTCACCCTTGCTTCCCAAGAATGTGAAGTGTCACAATTTCACTCCGGTGTCATTTTGAGAAGTTGCAACAACACAAAATCTGTTGTACATTTATGTCACCTGAAGCGATCCCTGAAAGTTTCATAATGTGCAAATCCTACCAGATTCACACAGGCTAACAGTGTCCTGTAAACGCTGTTCAGTGGAAATTTAATCTGTACTATAAAAGTGGCCCAGATTTGACTTCATCGTTGATTAAATGCTGGAATAGCTCTGAAACTGCACTGTAATTAATCAGTGTAGCTTCTCCCACATCAGCCCCAGTTCTCCTCGGTAAGCTCCCTGGCCTTTAGCAAACAGAAAGATCACCAGCTTTGTGTCCAGTGAGATTTACGGTTGTCACTGAAGGGGATTTGTGCCGAATGATCTGGGTGGAGGTGGGAAGCTTGTCAGCCTGATGAAGTCACTGTGTGAGCGGCAAATAAAAGCCTGAAGCTCAGGAGGAACCTATCATCAGGTTGCTGTTGGCAAATCATAGAGTCAATGAATCCCTATAATGCAGGAGGAGGCCATTTGGCCCATCAAGGCTACACTGACCACAATCCCACCCAGGTCCTATTCCCGTGGCCCCACATATTTACCCTGCCAATCCCCTGAAACTGGGGTCAATTTAACGCGGCCAATCAACCTAACCTACATATCTTTGGAGGAAACCGGAGCTCTCGAAGGAAACCCACGCAGACACGGGGAGAATGTGCAAACTCCACACAGACAGTGATCCAAGCCGGGAACCTGGGTCCCTGGAGCTGTGAGGCAGCAGTGCTAACCACTGTTAACTGACCACCAACCAACGCTAAACACCGTGCCATCTTCCTGGGGATGGTAGTGGCAGTGTGCTGAAAGTCTCGCTTTAGCATCAGCGTGTGAGGAAGGTGATCACATTGCTGTATTTAAAATGATGAGACAAGCAAGAGAAGGTAGATGCAGAGAACCTATTTCCTCTGGTGGGGGCAATATTGTGAAAAGCGGAGCCAGGCCATTCAGGATTGCTGACAGGATGCAAGTTTCTCACACAAAGGGAGGCAGGAATTTGGATTTTGCTCTTCCCAAAAGGCTGTGGATATTGACGGTAAATTGCAACTTCCAAGGTTTTTGTTGGGTAACAAAAAGTCCGAAAGACGTGCCGGTTAGACGCATTGGCCATGCTAAATTCTCCCTCAATGCACCCAAACAGGCGGTGGAGTGTGGCTACTAGGGGATTTTCACAGTAACTTCACTGAGGTGTTAATGTAAGCCTACTTGTGAAACTAACAAATAAACTTTAAATTTTAAAAGGGTACAACTGACCAGTTAAGGTAGCGGTCATCTGTGATATAATTGAATAGAGGAACAGAGTTCTATGAACTGGGAGCAGGAGCTGGATATTCAGTTACTTGGATCTACTCTGATATTCAATAAGATTATTGCTAATCTGTTTGTGGCCTCAAATCCACATTCCCACCTACCCTTGATAACTTTTGACTCCCTGGTTAGTCAAAAATCTATCCACCCATGCCTTAAAAATGTTCCTTGACCCTACCTCATCCAATCTCTGGGGAAGACAGTCCCAAAGGCCCTTGATCCTTTAAGAGAAGACGTTTCTTCTCATCTTTGTCTTAAATAGGAGACTCCTTATTTTGAAATAGTGTTGCCTAGCTCTGGGCTCGTCCACAAGGGGAAACAGCCTCCCAGCATCCACCCTGTCAAGTCTCTTCAGGATCTTGTGTGTTTCAACAAGATCATAAGACCATAAGACATAGGAGCAGAATTTAGGCCACTCAGACCATCAAATCTGCTCCTCCATTCAATCATGGCTGACATTTCTCTCATCCCCATTCTCCTGCCTTCACCCCATAACTCCTGATCCCCTTATTAATCAAGAACCTATCTATCGCTGTCTTAAAGACACTCAATGACCTGGCCTCCACAGCCTTCTGCGGCAAAGAGTTCCACAGATTCACCATAGAACATTACAGCGCAGTACAGGTCCTTCAGCCCTTGATGTTGTGCCGACCAGTGGAACCAATCTAATGACCCTCTAACCTAAACTATTCCACTCTCTGGCTGAAGAAATTCCTCCTCATCTCTGTTTTAAAGGATTGTCCCTTTAGTCTGAGGTGGTGCCGTCTGGTTCTAGGTTTTTCTACTAGTGGAAACATCCTTTCCACATCCACTCTATCCAAGCCTCGTAGTATTCTGTAAGTTTCAATAAGATCCCCCTCATCCTTCTGAACTCCGATGAGTACAGGCCCAGAGTCCTCAACCGTTCCTCTCGCAACAAGCTCTTCATTCCAGGGATCATTCTTGTGAATCTCCTCTGGACCCTTTCCAAGGCCAGCACATCCTTCCTTAGATAATGCCAACAACGTGCATTTTCATGTGAGCCTCCTGCTGTGGGGAGAAACCTGAAAGGAGCTGAACTCAATTCTGCCCTCAGCAGACATCCACACAGCTACTTTCCGGGAGGAGGTACTGGAGGAATGGTGGCTGGACAGAGTGGGAATGGTTATTGCTAGAGCAGCGAAGAAGACCACATATCAATCCACTTCCAACCCAAGAAAGCCTCGGTGTAACATCTCAGCTAGAAGGCAATAACTTTGACAGTGCAGCACTCCCTCACTATTGCACTCGTGTGCTAGCTAAAATTATGGGTTCAACTCTTTTGGGACTATAATCCACTGATTCAGAGCAATGAATACTACTAAAAATAACACTAAATGAGGGTGTTTATCTTCCTCCTGTATTACCAATGCAATTTTGAAAAATAAAGTGCAAAAAGAGGTTCCAATAGCCAGACTGTTTTATTTCAACATGACCACAACACCCACACTGTGTTAGACTAACTAGGCCCCAACTCCCAAGCTGTATTAAAAGAAGAACAAAGACCTTCCAAGCCTGTGCTGATCATGATGCCCTAACGAAACTAAAACTTTCTGCCCTTACTTGGTTTGTATTCCTCTAGTTCCTCCTTATTCATCCATGTGCTCTTAAATGTTGCTAATGTACCTGCTTCCACCATCTCCGTTGGCAGCGCTTTCCGGACACCCACCGCTCTCTGCATGAACAATATCTCCTGCACATCTCCCTTAAACTTTCCCCCTCTCATCTTGAACCTGTGCCTCCTTGTAATTGACACTTCCACCTTGGGAAAAAACCTCTGGCTATGCACCACGTCTATACCTCTCATAATTCTGTAGACCTTTATCAGGTTGCTCCTCAACCTCCAGCTTTGCAGTGAAAACAATCCTAGTTTATTCACCTCTCCTCGTAGCCAACACCCTGGTGAATCTTCTTTGCGCTCTCTCCAAAGCTTCCAAGTCCTTCTGGTAGTGTGGTGACCAGGATGTCAAGCAATACTCTAAATGTGGCCTAATCAAAGTTTTATATAGCTGCAACATGATTTCCCAACTCCTGTACTCAATGCCCCACCTGAAGAAGACAAGCAGGTCATATGCTTTCTTAATCACCTTGGCCACTTGTGTTGCCACTTTTAGAGAACTGTGGAACTGCAGGTCCAGATCCCTCTGTATGTTAATGTTCCTAAGAGTTCTGCTATTTACAGTATAAATTCACACCTAATTTGATGCTCCAAAACGCAACACCTTGCATTTGTCCGGATCAAACTCCATCTGTCATTTCTGTGACAGTCTCCAATCTATCGATATCCTGTTGTATCCTCTGTCAATCCCAGCACTATCAGCAATTCCACCAATCTTCATGTCATCCACAAACTTACTAATCAGACCATCCACATTTTCCTCCAGACCATTTATATACAGTACAAATAATAGAGGTCCCAGCACTGATCCCTGCAAAACACCACCAGGTACAGATCTCCATTCTGAAAAACACCAATCCACCTTGGTTATAGAAGACTCTGTCTTCAATAACCAAGCCAGTTCCATATCCATCTAGCCAGCCCACCCCAAATCCCTTGTGATTTTAGTTTTTGTACCAGTCTGCTATGTGGGACCTTGTCAAATGCCTTACTAAAGTCCAAATAAACTACATCCACAGCCCTTCCTCATCAATTATCTTTGTCACCCCTTCAAAAAGGCTATTCTAACTAGTCCCCAATTCCCAGACTGCGTTAGACTAACTGGGCCTCAACTCCCATACTGTGCCATTCTAATCATCCCTCAACTCCCAGACTTTGTTATTCAAACTCAGCCTGAACACTCAGACAGCATTATTCTAACTAGGTCCCAACTCCAAAACAGTTTATTCGCAACCCTCAATGCTTGAAGTGATTTCACAATTCACTCACCTTTTCTATTTTTTTACTGCAACCTTTACACACGCTCCTGTTCGATTTGGCGTATTCAACTATAAAGTCATTCAGGGTCTTCTCCCCTTTTCCCTCTCCCTGCTCGCCACCCTTTCCTGTGTGGTTAAAAAAAACGTTTGACCAGGACCCCAATACCTGCATGCTTAGGAGGCAGTGGACAATGAGTTCATGTTTTAGACATATAAGTGACACAATACAGCCATAATTTATGCCTTGTGGATCCAGCTTCTTAGCTGCTGAAGAAGCTGGTGCAGCTGGAATTGTTCTCCTCAGGCCTGCATTTACAAGTTTGCTTGTTAAAGGTGATTAAGGAGAGATTTGATCAAAGTGACCCATGTTACAAAGGTTTTTAACAAAAATATACGTGAAGGATAAAACATGACAGAGATGCAGTGAAAAGGCAGGGGCAGCATGGTGGCATTGTGGTTAGCACTGCTGCCACAGAGCGCCAGGAATCCGGATTCAATTCCAGCTTCGGGTCACCATACGTGTGGAGTCTACACGTTTTCCTCGGAGTGTTCCGGTTTCTTCCCACACTCCAAAGACATATGGGTTAGGTGGATTGGTCATGCTAAATTGCACCTTAGTGTCGGGGGACTAGCTAGGTAAATACATGGGGTTACAAGGATAGGGCTGGAGTGGGATTGTTGTTGGTATAGGCTCGATGGGCAAAATGGCCTCCATCTGCACTGTATGGGTTCTGATTCTATGAATGAAATTTAAAAGAACATGATGGGCCTAATGGCCTCCTCCTTATAATATATCATTGTGTGATTAGATGTTAGGAGTATAAACGAAGTTTAAGTATGCGCTCTCCTCAATTTGCTGATACCTCAAGTCTTGATATTGATTCCTCAAGAAGGATGTGAATACACTGAAGGGAGTGCAGAGGGGGTTCAACAGGATGCAGTCTAGGATAGAACATTTAAGTTACGAAGGGAGGTTGGAAAGGCTTGGGCTGTTTTCATTGGAGTGGAGAAGGCTGAGGGGGCGACCTGATGGAGGTGTTCAAGATTATGAGGGGCATCGACAGTGGATAGGGAGCAGCTGTTCCCCTTAGTTGAAGGGTCTGTTATGAGGGGACACAAATTTAAAGTGAGGAGTGGGAGGTTTGGGTGGGGGATTTGAGGAAAAACCTTTTTCTCAGAGGGTGGTGCCGTTCTGGAATGCACTGCCTGGGAGGGTGGCGGAGGCGGGATGCCTCACATCCTTTAAAAAGTACCTGGATGAGCACTTGGCCCGTCACAACATTCAGGGCTATGGGCCGAGTGCTGGCAAGTGGGATTAGGTGGGAGTTGAGGTGTTTCTGTGCGGACGCGACGGGCTGAAGGGCCTCTTCTGCGCTGTACGATTCTATGAGGATCAGGATAGCACGGAGCTATATCAATGAGTCTGAAGTTCACCTGCGTGGGCCGCTAAAGATAAAAGCTTTTCTAGTTTTACAGTCGCCAGAACACTGTGGCTCAGCACACAGGCGTGGTGAGGTATTGTGTTCACCTATCCCAGTTAGTGTTTAGATTCAGCTCACGGGTTGGGCCCATTGCTCTGCCAGCAAGGTTAACAGGAGCCACCCAGTCAGAGGTGAACCCGATGCAGGGAAATACACCCACAGGACAGGTATCAGGAAGCAGCCACTTGTGAGAAACTGGCAACGTGACCAGGAGTTTGAATAAGAACAGTTAAAACAAAAAAGCCGGAGTAGGCCACTTAGCCCATTGAGCCTGCTCCACCATTCGATAAGATCTAATTGAGGCCTCAATTCCACTTTACTGTCTCCCCCACACTCTGATTCCCTTCACTCCCTTAACCGTTCCGAATCTATTTAACTCAGTCTTAAAAATATTCAGTGACCCTCCACTGGACTAGGAATCAGCCTGGTAAACCTTCACTGTAATCCATGCGGTGTAGGTACACCCACAGTGGTGTTAGGGAGGGGGTTCCATGATTTTGACCCTATGCCAGTGAAGTTAAGATGGTGAGTGACTTGGAGGGGAACCTCTAGGTGCTGACGCTCCACGCTACCTGCTGCCATTGTTCCTCTAGGTGGGAGGGATCATGGCTGTCGAGGGAACCTTGATGACTTGCTGCAGTGCATCTTGCGGACGGTAATTTAACTTAATTTATATTTATTAGACACAAGTAAGGCTTACATTAATGCTGCAATGAAGTTACTGCGAAAATCCCCTGGTCGCCACGTTCCGATGCCTGTTTAGGTCAGTGCACCCTAACCAGCACGTCTTTCAGAGTGTGGGAGGAAACCGGAGCACCCGGAGGAAACCCACGCAGACACGGGGAGGATGTGCAGACTCCGCACAGACAGTGACCCGAGCCTGGAATCGAACCCGGGTCCCTGGCGCTGTGAAGCAGAACTGCTAACCCGCTGTGCCACCGTGCCGGAGCTGTACAAAACTGCTCCCACTTTATGTTGGCACGGGTGAGTTTTGAAGGCTGGTGGATGAGGGGCCTGTCTAATAGGAGAGACTAAGTCGGTGAGGGTTATATTCACTGGAGTTTAGAAGAGGGGGATCTCATAGAAACTTACAAAATTCACACAGGGTTAGACCGGGTAGATTCAGAAAGGATGTTCCCGATGGTGGAGGGGAGTCTAGCACTAGGGGTCAGAGTTTGAGGATAAGGGGTAAACCTTTCAGAACTGAGGGTGAGGAGAAATGTCTTCACCCAGAGGGTGGGGAATGTGTGGGAATTCACTCCCACAGAATGGAGTTGAGGCCCAAACGTTGTCCGATTTCAAGGAGAAATGAGATACAGCTCTCGGGGATAAAGGGATGGACGGATTTGGGGGGAAGGGAGGGATCAGGATATTGAATTTGATGATCAGCCATGATCAGGGTGAATGGCGGGGCAGACTCGAAGGGCCGAATGGCCTACTCCTGCTGCTTCTATGAGATTAGTTGTTCGGCGCGGCCTCACTGGCCCCAGGTGCGCGCGCGATTCCCAGTGAAGGATATTGATCCAGCCGTTCCCTCTTGTTCATTTTCGAATCCCTCTTTTTGAGCTTGGTGAGGCCGTCGATCCAGTGTTTGGCTTCCTTCTCGTCGCTGGCAACGAGGTCAAGGTTCTTCTTCCGGCCGTTGAAGGTGATGGTGAAGCAGCGTGCGGCGGGAATGTCCATGGCGTACCTCTGCATGCCCTCGGACTGGTGGCCAGGCCGCAGCTCCTGAATGTCATCGATGGAGACTGTGGGGGAACAGAGAGAGACACACAGGAGATCAGCTCAGGGCAGGGGAGGGGGGGTAGTCGCCTACCACAGGGCAACCAGCAATGATGCTGAATTCGAACGCGATGGCGCACACAGCTCAGGTGGAAGTCTCGCTTATCTTATCCAGTATAAACTCGAGGCAAGCCAAATCTCCGCTCTCTCTCGCTGAGTAACACACAGCAAATCCCATTCGCCCGATCACTCCCGTGCTCTCTGACCTAAAGTGGCTCCAACCGAGCCAAGCCCTGATGTTCATAGAATCATCCAGTGCATCCGGCCCATCGGGGCTGCACTAGCCACAATCCCATCCTGGCCCTATTCCCACAACCCCGTGCATTTACCACAGCTAGTCCTCCTGACGCTAAGGGATAATTTAGCACGGCCAATCCACCTAAAGCGCACATCTCTGGACTGTGGGAGGAAACCAGAGCACCCGGAGGAAACATACGGGGAGAATGTACAGACTCCACACAGGCAGTGACCCAACCGGGATTCGAACCTGGATCCCTGGCCCCATGACTCAGCAGTGCTAACCACTCATGGCCGCACTTAAAATGTCATCTTCGTTTCCAAATCCCTTCATCGCCTTGCTCCCTCTGGAATTTCTTCCAGTCCCAAACCCCTCAATAATATCTGGGCTCCATTAATCCTGGACTCTTGTACATCCCAATCAAAATCACTTTACCCTTGGTGGTGGTGCCTTTGGCTGCCTGGGCCCTAAGCTCCGGCTCCCCTCCCTATCTCTCCACCTCCCATTCCTGCTCTGGGACACTTAAAAACCTACCTCCCTGTGTTATTTCTCTTCTTACCTCATAATAATAATGCCTTACGTGGCTGGGTGTTGTACTTTGTTTTGTAAAGCTATCTTGGAGCATCTCATAATGTCAAGGGCGCTATATGAATATACAAGGTGTGCTGCAAGTCAGAGGTTCGGTATCATGGGCCGGCGAAGTGACACAGTGGTTAGCACTGCTGCCTCACGGCGCCAGGGATTGGGGTTCGATCCCAGCCTTGGGTCACTGTCTGTGTGCACATTCTCCCCGTGTCTGCGTGGCTTTCCTCCCACAGTCTGAAAGACGTGCTGGTTAGGGTGCATTGACCCCGAACAGGCACCGGACTGTGGCGAGTAGGGGAGTTTCACAGTAACTTCACTGCAGTGTTAATGTAAGCCTGACTTCTGACTGATGAATAAACTTTAATGGCAGCATCTCTGAGCGGGCTCCCTTTGTGTTTGGCAGTGGGGTTGGCAAGTTTGCAGCAAGGGTTTTTGAACAAGAGGTTGGACCCAGATGTAAATGCCTAAATGTAAGGTGAACGCATGGCACTATTCCCAGAGAAGGAGCAGAATACCCCTGCCCAGTGTTCATTCCCTCAACCACCCTCACCATCAACACTCATGGACCTCCCTTCACTGCTCATAGAATCCCTCCTGTGCAGACGGAGGCCATTTGGCCCATCCAATCTGCACCAAACACAATTCCATCCAGACCCTACCCCCGTAACATTAGCTAACCCCCTGATGCCAAGGGTCAATTTAGCCTGGCCTACCAACCTAACCTGCACATCTTTCAGACTGTGGGAGGAAACTGGAGCACCCGGAGGAAACCCACGCAGACACGGGGAGAATGTGCAAACTCCACACAGTCAGTGACCCACACCAGGAATTGAACCCGGGCCCTTGGCGCTGTGAGGCAGCGGCGCTAACCACCGTGCCACCCTGTACAGATTGAGAAGGTGGCTCACCAGCACCTTCTCAGGGTGAAGGGGTGGGAGAGAGAGAGGGAGATCCCCGCCTTTGGCCAGGTTCCAGTAAATCCCGTTGGCGTACTCGCACTCGAAGGCTTCCTTAATGTGTTGCACTCGGAACTAGAAGCAACGCTCCGGCCGAGAGTCAACCCGTGACTTATAACTTACAGCGCCGCCTCCTTCTCTGTACCCTGAGCTCCGTTCCCCTAGTTACAAAGTCAGGGATCCTGAATGATCTTTTTTAAAACAAAAACTGCCTGCTGTGTCACCTTGAAAGATTTGGGAATACCCTTTCCCTGCACCCGTTTCAAATTATCTCCTTTATTTTGTCTTTCCTTATCCTTTTGACCAAAACGCACCAATTTGCGGTTATTTCTCGGTTGGATATCTGACCTTTCAGCTGTCCATGCCCTGGTGTGAACTCCCTGGCCAGGCTCCTCTTTGGGGCTAGGAATTTGGTCTCCATAGGCTGATCTCACCGTCCCCCGCCACCCCACCCTGTAATCATTGGGCCGCAAACAAAACTAAAACTGCTCGCTCCCCCCCAGCACCGACTTTGGGATTCCCAAGGATATTTCAGGCGAAGGTTTAGTGAATCAGTCGGGCAGAGGTGTTATTTTTAGAAAGCTTGGGAAGATTTGGAATTTACTCTCGGGATGATTACTCCCTGCTGAC
>JARDVH010000025.1:6421607-6432058 GCA_030324005.1 Negaprion brevirostris | reverse complement strand
TATCTATCTTGATAGAATTTAAAAGTTCCAACACATCCTCTTTCTTAACATCCACATACTCAATCTTTTCAGTCTGCCGCAAACCTGTAGTACAACCTCCCAGATCACTTTCCACCGTGAATACCAAGGCAAAGTACTCATTAAGCACCTCTGCCATTTCTTCCAGTTCCACATAGACTTTTCCCCCTTCACCTTTTATAGGGTAAATTTTCTGGAAGTGGCCTTCCAGAAACTTGATTCCCTCAACAACTTAAAACCTGAATTCACTCAGGTCTGATAACCGTGTAGGCTCATTTCACACCTCCCTCACATTCAATTATCAATCTCATGTTTGCTGGCCAATTCTCTTATCTCTAGCCTTCATCCTTTCTTGTCTTTTTTTATGTTGATGATACTGCTGTCAACACTCTTTCATTTTTCAATCATGCTGCTTGTATGCTTCAAATTTACACATACACACTATTTTGCCTTGTGTTGGACTCAAGGGTAATTGCTGTGTCTAATACCCTCCCAGGGCATCAATATCAAAACTGTACAAGTCTAACTTGCTCAGGGTTTCTTTCCCTACAATCTACAGGAATAAGCAAACAACTTGCATTTTTACTATAGCCCCTTCAATGTAATAAAACATTCCAAGGCATTTCACAGGAGTGATAACAAACAAAACACCCAGCCTTACATTAGGGCAAATGACCGAAAGCTTGGTTAATGAGGTATGATTTAAAAGGGTCTTAAAGGAGTAGTGAAGAGAGGTTCAAGCAGCCAATACAAGAGTGTAGGATCTAGACAGTTGATGGCACATGAGCCAATGATACAGCGATTAAAATCGGAGATGCTCAAGGGGCTAGAACTGGAGTTGTGCACACCTCTCAAGGACTGTGGACCTGGAGATTATAGGGAAAGGGAGAGGCAAAGTCATGGAGATGTTAAAAAAGGGGAAATCAAGGTGGTTTGTAGCTGAAAAGTAATGTCAGCGAACACAAGGATAATGGAAGATTCATGCCACTCAAACACCAGACAATGACCATCTCAAATGAGAGAGAATCTAACTATCTTCCCTTCACGTTCAACATCATTACCATAGCCAAATCCCTCATTATTAACCAGAAACTGAACTGGACCAGCCATATAAATACTGTGGGGCTACAAGAGCAGATCAGAGCCTAAGAATCCTGCAGCAAGATACTTGCCTCCAAACTCCCCTAAGTTTGTCCACCATCTATAAGGCACAAGTCAGGAGTCTAATGGAATCCTCTGCACTCACCTGAATGAATGCGGCTCCAACAACAATCAAGAAGCTCAACATTGTCCAGGACAAAGAAATCCACTTAATTGGAATCCCTTCCACCACCTTCCAATATCCAACTCCACCACGAATGCACAGAAGCAGCTGTGTGCCATCTACAAGATGCACTACAGCAATTCTCCAACTTCCAAAACTGCAATCTTAGCCAAGAAGTATAAGGGCAGCATATGAACAAGAATACCACCACCTGCAAGTTCCCCTCCAAGTCACAAACCATCCTGACTTGAAACTAGATGCACTTGTCACTGGATCAAAATCCTAGAACTCCCGTCCCAACAGCATGATGGGTGTACCTACATCAGATGGATTTCACTGGTTCATGAGGTGGCTCACCATCAATTTCGAGGGATGTTAGGGATGGGCAACATGGTTTTCCCAGCGACACACACATCCCATGCAATGAAAGGATGGGACTTACAAGTAGACTTACATTAACACTGCAGTGAAATTACTGTGAAAATTCCCTAGTCACAACACTTTGGCGCCAGCTTGGATACACAGAGAGAATTTAGCATGCCCAATGCACCTAACCAACACATCTTTCAGACTGTGGGAGGAAACTGGAGCACCCGGAGGAAACACACGCAGACACGGGAAGAATGTGCAAACTCCACACAGTGACCCAGGCCAGGAATTGAACCCGAGCCTCTAGCACTGTGAGGCAGTAGTGCTAACCACTGTGCCAGATAAGGATGGTGTTGTTGGCTAGAAAGCAAATTAGTTAGAAGAAATTCTGCTCATTCATAGACTTTAAGGCCACTAAGTTGATGCAAGTTCTGAAGGGTCTTGACAGGCAAATGCTGAGATGATGTTTCCTCTCATGGAAGAATCTAGAACTAGGAGGCACAGTTTAGAGTATCTTAGTTGAGACACTGAAGAAACTTCTTCTGTCAGAGGGTCATTAGTCTTTTGCCTTCTCTTTCAGAGAGAGCAGTGGAGGCTAGTTCATTGATTCATAAGGGAGTCAAGAGTTTAGGGAATAAGCTACTTCTTGAACCTCTGCAGTCCATGTGGTGTAGGTACATCCACAGTGCTGTTAGGAAGCGAGTCCCAAGATTTTGACCCAGTGACTGTGAAGGAATTGTGATATATTTCCAAGTCAGGTCAGATGTGGGGCTTGAAGGGGAACTTGCATGTGATGGTGTTCCCATATATTTGCTACCCTTGTCCATCATTGTGGTGGAGATCGCAAGTTTGGAAGGTGCTGTCAAAGAAGCCTTAGTGATCTGCAGTACACACAGCTACAGTGCGTTGGTGGTGGAGACAGTGAATGTTAAGCTGATGGATGGCAATCAAGCAAAATTCTTTTGTCCTGGATAGTTTAGTATGGGTACACTACTGGCATTGGGAAGGGAGTTTCTTCTCATTACATTTCAATATGTGTATGTAGATATTACTGTATAAAACCAAAAATGAAATTAGCATGCTGAATCAGTTTGCTTCCTTAATTCTTTCATGGGTGTCATTGGCAAGCCCAGCATTTGTTGCCCATTCCTAATTGTCCTTAAACTAAGTGGCTTGTGGGTCATTTCAGAGGGCAGTTAAGAGTCAACTACACTGTTGTGAGTTTGGAGTCATATGTGGGCCAGACTGGGTAAAGCCAGCAGATTTCCTTCCCTAAAGGACATGAGTAAACCAGATGGGTTAAGATAAATCAATGGTAGTTATTCGAACACATTCAGGAGATTAGTTTTATAATTCAGATTTATTGACTGAACTTAAATTCCACCAGCTGCTGTGGTAGGATTTGAACCCATGTCTCACGGCAACTGTGCGACCATCTTCCCCACCTAATAGATGAATGTGCAGGTTCTGTGTAGCAAGACTCCGTACTTGGTCTTGAAGGAGGAAGAGATCATCAGAGGAAGACCATGGATTTATCTGATCAGCAAAAGACAGGATGTTCTAAACTTTGGCCCCAATTGGTACTGGACAGCAAAGGTCAGGGTTGCCCACTCCAAGGCCAATTCAGTGACATTTTCACCCATAAGTTACAGGTTCAAGCAAGACATGGGATTTGAGTTTCTTATCCAGATTCATACTCCAGTACAGTATGCAGGGACTGTTGCATTGAGAGATGAGCTATCCTACATTGAGGTAGTGGTCAGAGCACTGGTAAATCAAAAACAGACACATCATCTCAAGGTATTACTTTGCATTTTCAAGTGGTTGATAATAAGGCCAGGGAGTCAGAATTCTCAGCTTGGATGTAACAAGTAACAGAGAAAACCTGAAGTAAAGAAAATAACTTAAAAGTCACAATCATCAATAGTATTTCAGCAAGTTGAGATGTAGGGAAGTATGAGCTCATATAACTCAGGTTCGAGAGGCACAAACAGGAATATTTTCCCCAGTATGAGGGACCGGAAACTACAGAGCAGCAAAGGGATTTGGGTGTTCATGCCCACAAATCACTAAAAGCCAATGGACAAATACAAACAAAAAATCAAAAAGTCTAATGGAATATTTGATTTTCTCTCATTTCTAAAATTAAGTAAATTATACTTAATATACAAAGCCTTGGTAAAATCCCAAATACCGCATTCAAGGCTTGGACAGCACATCTCATGGAGGGCATAATGGTGTTGAGTGGATGGGAGGTGATGGGGAGGTGTGACCGCACAGCTTCTTGAGAATGATATCATTAAATTACAAGGACAGAATTAGAATCATAGAATCCTACAGTGCAGAAAGAGGCCCTTAGGCCCATCGAGTCTGCACCGAACACAATCCCAGCCAGGCCCTACCCCACATCGCTACACATTATACCCACTAATCTCTCTAACTTACACATCCCTGGACACTAAGGGGCAATTTCTTAGCATGGCCAATCAACCTAACGCGCGCATCTTTGGACTGTGGGAGGAATGATGTGGGTATGCCACATCATTCGTCAGGTGAATGGCGAAGAGGGTGTCCCCTCGAAAGCTTGTGAATTTATTATCAAATAAATCAGTTGGACTAAAACCTGGTGTTGTCAGACTTTTTACTGTGGGAGGAAACCAGAGCAACCGAAGGAAACCCACGCAGACACGAGGAGAATGTACAAACTCCACACAGACAGTGATCCGATCCGGGAATCGAACCCAGGAGCTGTGAAGCAGCAGTGCTAATCACTGTGCTACCGTGCCGCCCATTAGGGCCATGTGAATTAGGGCCAGGCCATTCAGGTACGAAATCGGGAAGCATTTTTCCACACAAAAGGGCAGTGGAAATGTGGAACTGACTCCCCCAAGAGGCTGTGATTTAGTAAATTTAAATTTTAGGGGAGTACAAAAGAAAAAAGGGAAGTAGAGATACACCCCAACAAAAATTAGTTTTAAACTCTTACCACAAGGTAAATGTTTGCTTTCTAGCATTATTTTCATTCCAGGAGCGAGTGCATTATTTTCCTGGCTGAATGAGTAGTTTTCCCTTAATTGAAAGGCAAGTTCCTGGAGATCATTCAACAGCATTGTTTCTTCATCATGTTCTGATAAATTTTCCTCAGTCTTCCAATGGTTTTCCTCAGGTCTTTTGTCCAAAATACTCCCAACCATATTGAAAATCTTCGTCTCATACTCCTCCAATATATAGTCCAGAGTATGGTCAATATCCTCCTCGTTGGTTCCGGATGACTTGCCAAAGCTCAATGCCTCTTTCAAATCATGAAGCACAGCTTCTAGATTTAGAACTTGCCGTGAATCAAGGTATCTATGCAAGCGTTCAATGCTCTTTTTATCCAGGTAGCTTTTCAAAATAGTAAGTTGTTCCTCTTCCTTGCTGTACTTTCGATTTGGAAACATTTTCCTTTTGTCTTCTGATCGAACATCTTTTCTTTGATGGGCAGGTTCTTCAGCATAATTTTCTTCAACTTCAGACAGGTTTGATGTATTTTCAATACTTGAGTATGTATCTGACAGTCCACTCTCTTCAGTTTTGTGATCCTTGCCCTCGTTGAATTTGCCCATACCCTTCTGTGGCACCTCAGAGAGGTATTTTAGATGCTGAGCTTGGTCTTCATTAAGTATGTCCAGAGCATTATTACGTATAGGCGTGAGGTAGGGTTGTTCTGATTCTCTTTGGCTTACAGACTTATTTGACTGTTCTTGAACATTCTCAATAAGTTCGTTGTGTTTTTCAACTTCGTGGTCTATTTTTACAGGCATTTCCTTTTGCCTATTAGTGTTTTCCCCTTGATCTTTCAAATCCTTTAGTTCCACTATATTTTTTTCCTCTTTTAAGTTCTCATCTTCAACGTTTAAATCTTGATCATCTAAAGCTTCTTCTTGACCATCACCAGTGGTATTAGAGTCACTGTTCTGTGCCAGTTTGGCCTCTGCAGCATTTTCATCCTCTAATAACTCTTCTGGCTGATCAGTGTCAATCTCTTCCAGAATGTTCTCATCATTTATTTCTTCCTGTAATTGATCTGAACCATCTCCAGTTTGTTCCAAATTACTATCCAAAGATGGACCTATGTCTCTCTGGTTATTCTTTGCTAAATCATATGCTTTAAGTTCTTTGTACTCTTTACTTACCATTTTATGGCCCTCTACTTTTTCACCAATTGCACTGAAGCTTGTAAGATCTTCCTTGCCTTCATCTACACCTTGTGACTGCTTGATATGGTGGTCCTCTATAGAAAATTGTTCATGTATATCTGCTTGAGTTTTGTTTTGCGATCCTAACTCCTCACTCTCAGCATCTAAGATTTCAGCAGATACATTTCTGGACCATTTTGTCTCAGAGTCAAACATTTTTTCTATTTCAGTTTCCTGTTCTAACTGATTAACTGTTTGTGAACTTTGATTTGTCCCACTTCCTGAACTGTCTTCAGTACTAGGATGCTTTGGATCTTGCAGTTCAATTTTTCTGCCCTCATCATCTATTTCTGGCACTTTTAAGAATTCATTTTTGTCAACTTCCTCATTAAAAGTTGGGCCATTTGTTTTCAATTCACTCTCTTTTTCTAAACCAGGAATTTGATGTGTTGCTTTGGATTGAATGCCTTGATCTGCCTCTATTCCTTCATTTCCTTTAGAGGATATTTCTAAATTTGTATCATTTTTGGAGATCCCTACAATTGTATCTTCAACTTTGTAATCTTCTTTCGTTATGCCAGATCTCTCATCCATAGCATCATTTTCTACTGCTTCATCAACTGTATTCACAAGTTTATCTTCAACCTCCTTCTCTGACATATTTAACAAATATATTCGATCTTTTTCCCCTGAATCTTCAATACTTGCATCCCTCACATCTTCTTGAATGTCTTCAGAATCAGACCCGTAAGCATCTGTGACCTTTGATGTTGTTTCACTTCCAGTTACGACTGCATAAAAAGTGTCACCAAGAGTTGTCCACAATCCTCCCTTTTGACTGTTTTCATCTTCTGAAGTTCCTGCTTGGAGTTTCTCCTCATCTCCAATATTGACAAATTCCTCAGTTATCTTGTCCAATGACTGCTCCTTTTCTGGGTCAACAGAAGTCACTGGAATATTAACAGCCTGAGCAGTAATTTTAGTGTTGGTCTCACTGGATTCTACAGCTTGGTCTTGACCAACAACCTTATCTTGGACATTGTCTTCTTCTGGAAGTTCAAGCTGCTGCAATTTAGTGTCAAAGTATGTGAGCAGAGGTACTTTCCCTGATTTAAGTGATTCTTCTTTCAACAGCTCAGAATCAAACACAGGATTTTCATCTAATGCAGTCACTTTGCTTGTCATGTCATCATCTACCACAATCACATCTATTGTTGACCCAAATGTGGTTTCTAATTTTGAAGACCCCTCAAGTTCAAATACGTCTTTTCGTTTATCGTCTTGAGATTCCTGTTTCACTCTGTCCAATAGCTCAGCTTCACCCCAAGAAACTCTAGTGTCTTTGGTGTCTCCATTAAGCTCCTCATGTTCTGCGTCTTTTGGAGGTGAGGTTTGGAACCCCTGAGGTTCCAAATGTGCGCTCACTTTAACGTGGCTACTACTATCCTCTTCTGTTGGATGCTCTTCCAAAGAGGAAACATTTTCACCCACATTAGCAGGTTTTTCTTCAGATTCTCCATCTTCAACATGAAGAATTTGTTCACCATTTATTATACTATCTACAATTTCATCTCTTTTCTCCTCAATCAATGATGGAGAGTCACTTACATTCCCTTCTACAAATTCAGTTGCCTCTTTATCATCTCTTGCTTTATTTTCAGGCACTTTGGGAGTTGTTTTAAACTCAGTTTCTGGAATTTCCTGCCCAGTATCTTCATCTCTCTTCTCCCTTACGCTTTCTTCTGTTCTGATAAGTGATTCAACCTTGCCTTTGTTAAACTCCGTTTCTCCGTTTGCTTGTACTAAGTGATCAAGGTCGACGTAATCAAATTCATCAGGTCCTCCATCAAAACAAACAAAATCTGTTTCCTAGAAAGCAGGAAAAAAGCAGAGTTTGAAGTGAACACAGGCCGATGCAAAATTTCGCACAGCAAATTGCACTTTTTCCCTTCTATTCAATTTCCCCCTCGTAATAACACTACAAATTTAGGGGAGATGGTAGCACAGTAGTAACATCACAGGACTTGTAACCCAGAGACCCAGGGTAATAATCCGCCGACACTTCAAATCCCACCATGGAACTGGTGAAATTGATATTCAATTAATAATTCTACATTATAAAGCAAGTCTCAGTACCATGGTGACCTTAACAACTGTCACTGCTTAACATAAGAACGCATTTGGTTCACTAATATCCTTGAGGAAAGGATATCTGCTATCCTTTCCCAGGCTGGTCTACATGTGATTCCAGACAACTGTCCTCTGCACTCAGTTCAAGGGCAATTAAGGATGGACAACAAATGATGGCCTCGTCAGTGACACCCATAAAGAACAAAAAAACATTTTCATTAACCTAATCAAGAATACAAATGAAGCATCAGGGTGCAGTTAAAGATGCAGATTTGCTCATCTCACTCTGCTAAGTTTTTTATTTGAACTACATTGTTATTTGGGCGACAATTGTATTTTGCTGTGCCTTTTAAGATACAAAAAATTCTCAGTGTTGGAACATCAGACACAAGAAGGAAGAATTAACAGTTTGATCAATGAAGCAGCTTTTAAAAAAGTTTCTCACTGGCTAAGCTCACGTTATGAAGAGTGACTACATGGGCGATGGACAAGAAAATATCAAAAGGACATTAACATTGGACATTGTTGCCCAGAAAGGGACAACAACTTCAGAAGCAATGGGGGAGGTTGTCTTATAAGGAAAGGTTGAGCAAGTTAGGTGTATAATCTTTGGAGTTTAGAAGAATGAGAGGTTAGCTTATTGAAACACAAGATTTGAGGGGGCTTAACAAGGTCAGTGCTGAGAGGATGTTTTCTCTTGTGGGAACTCAAGAATGAGGGGGCACAGATTAAAATTAACGGGTCTTCCAGTTAAGATGGAGATAAGGAAAAATTACTTCTCTACTTGCCGACTCCTGTTCCGATCTCTTATAATCTTATATGAGATTATGAAATTGGTGAAGGAGGGAAAAACAAGTCAAAGAATCAAATTCTGATCAAAAATATTTATCTGGTAGCCTCAGCAGTACAAAACACCAGTGGTGTTTGCTTTTAGAGTAACGATATGTGAATAAGATATGGAGAATCTCTGTAAAAATTGGCAAACTCTGAGAAACATTCACAGAAAGTGCAAAAACTAGCACATTCATGGGGACACCACCCCACAAGTACCAGCATACTGGAATTGTAGCACAGTGGTAACATTGCTGGACTAGTCATTGAGACCCACACAAATGCACTGGAGCCATGAGCTTAATTAAATCTCACCATGGCAGCAGGCAGGATTTAAAATTCAATTACTGTAATTAATAAATCTGGAATAAAATGCTGGTCTCTTTAATAATCATAAAAACCAATCTGGTTCATTCTTGACCTTCAGGAAAGATATTTGCCATCTTTACCCATTCTGGCCCAAATGTGACTCTTGAACCACAGCAGCATGAACAAATCTTATCTGTACCCTGAAATGGTGCACCACACCACTCAGTTACATCAAACTGCCACAGACCAAAACACTATGGATTATAACTACATCACATGGACAGCAGCGGTTCAAGAATTGCCCTTCATCAACACCTTCTGAAGGGCAATTACGGATAGGCAGGAAATTAATGCTGCCCTTGGCAATGATGCTCACACCCCAAGAACATTGTTTTTAAAAAACTGCTAGAAACAATTCCCACAAAAATAGACACACTGGCAGACCATCCTCACCAAACACGCTTTTGGCCAACACACCTCAAGTACTGGCACATTCCTTGGGGCACATGAGGATATCCCTGTAAGTACTGACAAACTCTCAGAAGCCTCGCTTCTAAATGACACAGTTAGCTCCACAAAGAAATGCTATGAAACCACTGCTGAAATGATGATCTATTAGTCTAGTAATTAGTATTAGGGGTGGCACAGTAGCACAGTGGTTAGCACTGCTGCTTCGCAGCACCAGGGCCCCAGGTACGATTCCCAGCTTGGGTCACTGTCTGCGTGGGGTTTACACATTCTCCCCATGTCTGTGTGGGTTTGCTCTGGGTGCTCCAGTTTCCACCCACAGTCCAAAAGACGTGCTGGTTAGGTGCATTGACCCGGACAGGCGCTGGAGAGTGGCAACTAGGGGAATTTCACAGTAACTTCACTGCAGTGTTAATGTAAGCCTTACTTGTGAATAATAAATAAACTTCATTCAGTGACAAAAGAAATGAGCCAATAACTCAACAGAGACAGAAAAACACTGATCTAGTCACTTGGGGGACACCCTGGGATAGCTCAGAAGAACCAAGTTTGAAACCCATGTCTAGAGGATTGATTGTACTATTAGACAATGTTGGTCCTTTTATAATATGTACACATACAAATGACACATAAACGCAAAATAATCCCTCAATGTCAGTAAAACAAGTTGATAGTCTTCAACTTCAGAAAGTGGAGGACATGCCCCCGTCTACATCAATGGGGTTGAAGTGGAAATGGTCAAGAGCTTCAAGTTTCTAGGTGTCCAGATCACCAACAACCTGCCATTGTTGCTCCATACCAATACTATAGTTAAGAAAGCCCACCAATGCTTCTACTTTCTCAGGAGACTAAGGAAATTTGGTATGTCAGCTACCACTCTCACC
>JARDVH010000025.1:3342772-3352868 GCA_030324005.1 Negaprion brevirostris | reverse complement strand
GGAGGATTTTCACAGTAACTTCATTACAATGTTAATGTAAGTCTACCTGTGACACTAACACTTAAGCCCACTGTGCCGTTCATTTTACTGTGACTACAACTTTGGTGGAATTATTCCAAACTAGACCAAGCGCTATTCTGGGAGAAATTTGTTCA
This sequence comes from Negaprion brevirostris, assembly GCA_030324005.1. Taxonomy (NCBI): domain Eukaryota; kingdom Metazoa; phylum Chordata; class Chondrichthyes; order Carcharhiniformes; family Carcharhinidae; genus Negaprion; species Negaprion brevirostris. Next base: position 3,352,713 of record JARDVH010000025.1, on the reverse strand, counting down.
GCAATACTGTTTATAGCAGTGCTTTGCAGGTGCAATTCAATTTCCTGACTTTCATAATAGAATTAGCTGAGCATTTGAAGGCAAATCACTTACAGGGTTATGGGAGTGGGACTATTTGTAATTTTCCTGCAGAGAACAACGTAAGTGGGTTGAATGACCTCTTGCTGTGCTGTAAGCATTCTTTGATTCAGTATAATATTTATTAACTCAAATTGATTCTTCAATAAAACAAAACAAAGTTTCTGATCTTCAGTCTGACCTTGACTCTATCAAGGCATCACCACCACTCTCCTTATTAGCACCTCAAATATGTTCATCAACTGAGACACAACTTTCTGTTAACAAATGCATGCCAACCATTCTTGATTAATCAACCTTTCCAAATGATGAATATACTATTTCTCAGAATTTTTCCCAATAATTTACCCATCATTCGGGTCCGGCTGCACCTGCACCTGTAGTCACTACAGAAAACTTGTACCTAAACCTCAGAATGCGTCCCTACCTTGCATCCAAAATAGCAAGAGAAGAAATACCTGCAAAGCAAAACAAAATTGAGAGAGGCAGAAGAAAGGACAGAAAGAGTAACAACCAAAATAGAGAAGTAAAGGAGATAGAAGTGAATCAGCAGACCAAAGGAATGAAGAAAGTGCAATCAGTAAAGAGATAGATGCAACAACAAAGGCATACACAGCTAAGTGAATAGATATGTCCTCTTATTTACAGAAGATCCATCTGTAACAAAATCTTGCTTCTGTCATGCTCCTGACATATGGTGAGCAATACATCTTCCTTTGCATCTTGGATAGGAAATTTAGCAAACACAAGCAGAAAGAGCAGGAGGTCTGAAACTGAGGCTGGGAATGAGGTACATTAATGTTGAGGCTATGAAAGCAGGAGGTATGATCTGAGAAAAAAATTCAATCTTCCTGGACTGGTACAGAAATAGACAGAGTTATTTTGGCCATAGGGAGTCTTCATCTTGGTATTTTTTTCACATTTGAACATTCTTGAGAAGTTGCATTTTTCTTATCATTTGCAGTTTCACTGGTAGCTAGTCAAGCTTATCCGTGACCAGCAGGTTGTCCCACAGTGGGTGCAGGTGAAGGAATCGTCATTGCTGGGGGCAATTAGATCTATTCTCTTCATTTTCTCTTTCATGCTGGCACTTCGCTCAATCGCAAAGGTATCTGTGGCACTCCTGATGTGACATCTCCAGGCATCACAACCTGTGCTTCCTACTGGTGATGGTCGATATGGCATATGGAGAGGACTATTCAGTGAGTCCTTGAAATGTTTGCATTGGGCCCCACTGTTCCGTTTACCAATAGTCAGTTCTCATGCAATACGATTTTGGACAGGTTACTGTTGTTCACTTGTGCAATGTGACTCATCCAACATAGAATCTTTACAGTGTCAAAAGAGGCCACTCTGGCCATCGAGTCTGCACCAACTCTCCAAAAGAGCATTTTACCCAGGCCCACCACCCTATTCCCGTAAGCCCATGCATTTACCATGGCCAATCCTAACCTGCACATCTTTGGACTGTGGGAGGAAACTGGAGCACCCGGAGGAAACCTACACAGACATTGGAAGAACGTGCAACCTTCACAGAGACAGTCACCCAAGGCCAGAATCGAACCCAGTCCCTGGTGCTGAGAGACAGCAGTGCTACCACTGTATCACCAGACCGCCTTTAGTAGGATGGCCTCGTTGCTGGTGATGTTGGCTGTTTCCCGGACTTCAATGTTTGTGATGTAGCTCTGCTAGCAAATCTTGATGATGATGTAGAGGGAGCATTGATGGAAGCACTCTAGAAGGCATTGATAACAGAAGTACAGGACCCATGACTCAGCGCCTTAAGAAAGTGATGAGGACTACGTCTTTGAAAACTGCATTTGTCTGTGCTGTGAGACTGTGGTCATTCCATGCTTATTTGTAGAGTCTGCCGAATGTGCTGTTTGCTGTTTCCTTGTCTATTGTGGCATTGAATAAGATGCTGTTGCCCAAATAGGTAAATTACTTGATGGCGTTCAGCTCAATTTTCTAGGTGCTCTATGTTTTCCTGTGTGCAGGCTGATGCAGGACTTTAATTTTCTTTAAACTGATTTTTAATCCAAAGAATTGTGACACCATGGAAAAACTTGTTGTAATTACTTTGCAGTTCTGATTGACTGGACCAGGAGAATGCAGTCATTAGTGAAAATAAGTTCATGGATACGTTTTTCTTGCATCTCTATGTGAGCCTGAAAATGCCTTATGTTGAAAAGACTTCCATCAGTCTAGAGGTATACGTGAACTCCCTCCTCAATGTTTTTCATCACCTGCCGCAGTATCATGATGAAGAGGATGGTGACTAAGGTCAGGACCAGCAAACACCTCTGCTTTATGTCACTGGAGATTTGGAAGGACTTCAGTGGTGACTGCTGTCTTTAACTTGTCAAGACAGATATTTGTATAATTTCTTCACCAGGACCAAAAACCCAGGTGGACATCCAAGTTTTACAAGGTTTTCTGAAGTCCATCTCTGCCAAGTATCTGAGTGACATCTACAAAAGAAATGTAACATACCTTTGTTTTACTCGTCACTTTTCTTGTACTGAGTAAAAGTGCTATGTCTGTATTACTTCTCCTTGCTCTGAAACTGGACTGACTTGCTGGGAAATATTCTGCTGCAGTGATAAGTAGAAGCCTGTTCAGAAATGTTCTAGTCAGGATCTTTCCAGAGATAGAGAGAAAGATGATCCCATGGTAGTTGGAGCAGTCTGACTTTTCTCCTTTGTTTTTGTACAAGGTAATAACAGCATCAGAAAGATCCTGTGGATCCCACCAGGCCATGAAAACCTCATGGAGCCTGGTATATAGGACAAGGCCACTCTGTTTCAAGGTTTCAGGTGGAACTCCATTGACTCTGGGGCTTTGCTGTTCTTCACCTGGTTGATGGTGGTCACAGTTTCCTTCAGTTGGGCTCCCATGGTCTGACTTTATTGCACTTCTTAGAAGTTTCTTATGTCAGCAGTTATCAGCATATAGTTGAGGTTTTTTGTAAATATGATCCACCTGATATTTTGGATATTCCTCAGTTTACATTGAAGAGTGCTGCACATTTGATGGTAGGCCATCCTTTTCTCTTGGCTGGCCTGCTGAGCTAACATTTTTATTGTTAGCAGATCTTGGATTTCCTTATGATTTTCATCAAACCAGTCCCTGTTCTTCTTGGGGCTGGGTCCAATTATTTCATTGGACTATCCAACATTGCAGCTTTGATGTGATTCCTGAGTTGAGTGGAATCAGCTGTGAGATCAGTCTGGTCTATAACGTTGTGTGATATCTATTTCTGAAAGATGATGTTTACAGTTTGCTGTTTTGAAATTTCTTTGAGGGGTTGTCTCTAGATCTGTTCTTGAGATTAGGCTTGAAATGGAGGTACATTTTTGAGCAAATGAGCCAGTGGACAGCACTGGGAATGACACTTGTATGCAGGCGTACCAACATGTAGTTTATCAGGTGTATGATGATACTGTGCCTTTTAAGAAATATATTTGAGTCATGTTCGATCTGTTGTAGTGGTTTTTTTAATTGTTTCTAATGGCTAGAATGTTGATTTTAATCTGAACTAATGCAGATCTGCTATTTTTTTTTCCCCTGGAATTTTGCAGAGTGGGGCTTCATTAGGATAATTGGCAGGGATGGCCGTATGACAGGGAAGCTGGGCTTTTTATAGAATATTTAAGTTTAGAGTTGAAAGAGCAATGTTTCTATTTTCCTTTCTCTGAAGTTGGAGACTGGCATCTGCCTGGAGATGTATTTTTCTTGGAAATTCTGCTGTATGAGACTTGCTGCTTTGGAAGCTGCAGAGGGAGTGATATCCTTTACTGCCTCTGGGGTTTGGAGACTGAGAACTGCAGAACGTGGGTTTGCTTCTCTAAGGTTTTGTTGTTTTGAGGATATATCCCTTTCTGAAAGTTGTTGCTGGACTTCTGTCCAGAAGTGTTAAAAAAATGAAAATCCAGTATCGCATGAACACACTTCTTTTGTGCCAATTCTGAAGAAGGATGTATGTCTATGGCATATCGCTTTACCTTGGAATAACATAGACAGCTATCTGTCAGGTGTTATACTATGTCATGTTTAAGTCTTGTAATTAGTAAAAGTTATGCTAATTCTTTTTGTTATGTTCTCACTATGTTCTTAAATAAACTTTGATAAAAATTTCCTTGTGGGCCACTTGAATCATACCTTTTATGCTCACCAATGTCGTGGTCATGAGGGGACGCGGGCTGCAGCAGATGGACGGCTAGGAGAAAAGAAGAACACTGAAATTGTCAGGGAAAATGATTGTGAGGGTTCTTGGGCAGTGGTCGACAGAGAAAATAGTGAGTGGATCACTAGCTAGTTGGTGAGGGAGTTTCTGGTACATTATTTACGCCTTCCTTTGTGGGGCATGTCAGGGCAGACAAACTAGTTCCCACCTGCCATGTGATTCAGAGAACTACTCACCCATTATTGAAGTTCTGAGCGTGAAATTGAATGTAAGTTCCCTGTACACCACCCAATGGGAAATACAGCACAAAACTAGCTCATCACTCCACTTAACTCAAAAATGGAAAATGCTGAACAGATTCTTGTTCAAACTCTCTGCTATTTCCTAGGGACTGATGGAAACATTCAAACTAAAAGCAGGAGTAGGCCATTTGGCACTTTGAGCCTGCTCTGCCATTCACCTTGATAATGGCTGATCATCAAATTCAATATCCTGATCTCCCTTCCCCCCATGACCCTTGATCCCTTCAGCCCCAAGAGCTATATCTAATTTCTTCTTGAAATCAGGCGAAGTTTTGACCTCAACTACTTTCTGTGGTGGCAAATTTCTCCTCACCTCAGTTCTAAAATATTTACCCTCTTATCCTCAAACCATAACCCCTAGCTGTGGACTCTCCAACCATCAGGAATGTTCTTTCTGAATTTACGCTGTCTAACTCTGTTAAAATTTTATAAGTTTCTGTGAGATCCCTCTCACTCTTCTAAACTCCAGTGAATACAATCCTGATGTTACGCCCGAGTTAGCTGTCAGCGAAAATAATGACACGAGTGCAAATCTCACAAGGATCAGGAAATATGATTCCCGCGGCTGAGATCACATTTCCTAATTTTCCCCATCCCTGGCCAGTGACATAATGAAGTTCCCATCCAGAAAATGTATTAACACACTTTTAAAGGGCTTTCCCTCTAAATGATCCCCCTCATAGAATATTGAAACATTGCCAATGATATGTCATATTGGCAAGTTTCACAACAGGATTGTGAAGTCAGAAAACAGTGAAGAGGATCCTGCCAAGGGGCAAGGAATATATTGCTCCTGCTGGGAAAAGGACATGACCACGCTGTGGCTTGGCACTTCCTCCTTAGACAGGTGGCATTGCCAGGTTCCTAGTAATGCAAACCTATGCCTGGGGCTGGTACTGGGGTGGGCCTTTTGGGCAGCCCCAGAGGGCCTAGGAAAGATGGGAAGTGTTCCTTTGATTGCGCTGATGGAGAAGAGAAAGGGGAGAGTGCCTTCAGGTTTTGATGGTGGAGTGGTGTCCCAATGCCCAGGAAGGAGGAAGGAAGAGAGGAGAGTCCTGATGCCGACATTGGAGTGGTGGGAGGAGAGAGTCTCGTTGTTGGCGTTGCACAAAAGCGGGAGCCCAATTGTATGTACCGTGCTATGCAGGGAGCTCCCGATGCTTGTGAGGGGAGAACAAAGCCAGGGACTTTTATTTTCTGTGCTGATTGAGGTGCTCTTTAAAGAATCTCTTTGGAGCTGGTCTTGCTGGTTCGGTCAGGCCCTGTTCTATCAGACTGAGGGCATGAACACTGCCAACTCTCTTTTTCCCAGTGTGCCATAATGTCCTAACCATGTTTGGTGTTGTAGGTTTTAAACCAAAAAAGACATTATTTGTACAAGTACATCCAAACTAACAACATCTTCCTTCTTCTGTGGTCACAACAACAAATTAATACAATGTTTTACATAGAATCAATAATACTCTGGGTATAGTACTATGCACCATTAATCATTGTACGCAGTCTATAAGAAAATAGATCAGGAGGACATCTATACCTCTTTGGTCATGTACAATATTCTGGAATTTAGTCGTTCTTGACCATACAAGTATGATTCAGAACTTCAGTAGACAATTTTTCCCTTGGAACTAACTCTGTATAATTCTCGTGTGGTATAGAAGACAGTCATCAGGCAACTCAGATTCAGCTAAGACTTCTGTAGTAGTATTCACAGCACTTGGAACTTTTGGAGATAATTCTAAGAAATCATTTTGAGATGAAAACAATGGGTTAGCATGGCATCGTGGAACTAGTTCATCTCCAGTTTGAGCAGTGTAAGAAATTGGACCTGTTTTTGCTACGACTATGTCTGATACTGTTATCTGTTAGATGTTTTGACAGGTAGTAGTATCAAGATAAAAAAATGATTAGGTGCCATACAGTGAGTTTTGAACCAACTCAATGCAGATTTATTTAAGAGCTGTTGCCAGATTGATGTCGAACATGTAAGAGGAGATAAAACCTACATATATGCCTCTGGTGACTAATCATAGAGATGCATTGCTTTACTTCAGTAGCACAATAACAAACTTTTAAACATGAATGATTACCACAATTAACATCAGTTATGTTACCAAGCATTATTATTTACATATGTACAATTAATACAAGTGTCTTTTTGGTGGACGTCAGTTTTGTTTCGGTAAGATATTGCGAACCAAAGTCTGATCTTTGACATCCTCAGTAGCCTGTTCCTTATGAGTATCAAGTACATCATCTTGTGAAGTGACTTTGTAGTCAGTTTCTAGAGATGTTGGTTGTTCTATTGGAGTAGAATCTGAATTTAGTAGTACCTGAATGTAGAATCTGAATTTAGCAGAACCTGAATGTAGTTAATCCTTGGTCTTGGATTTCACAACGTTGTGTGTCTGATATAAACCTTTCTGATATTGTCTCCGCTAACAGGTAGACACGGTGGCAAAGAAGGCATTGAGCACACTGGCCTTCATCTGCCTGGACACTGACTATAGAATTTGGGACATTGTGCCACTCCCAAGTTCTCACCAGCTCCGAAGAGATTTCTTTCACCCTAGAACCAGGAAAACAGCAAAATCTTTAGCTGCAGTTCTCCCATTTGCACTCTAAGTGCTCACGTTAGTGTGAAAACTGGAGTGATCCCCACTCATGTTACCAGAGCTCAGCAGGCACTATTCCACCATAGACTCATAGGCCCTATTTTACTAACATGCCTGTCCAAATTTCAGGGCGAGTGAGGCTAGCAGAACGGCACTCTCCATTGGCCTCGAGCGTAATCTTACTAGCCTCCAGGGGGCGTGCCAGTAAAATTCCGAACATAGACTCTCTACAGTGCAGAAGGAAGTCATTCAGCCCATTGAGCCTTCACCGACAACAATCTCTCCCAGGCCCTATCCCTGTAATCCCTTGTATTTACTCTTCTAATCCCCTGACACTAAGGGTCAATTTATCATGGCCAATCCACTTAACTTACACATCTTTGGACTGTGGAAGGAAACCAGAGCACCCTGGAGGAAACACACACACACACGTGGGGAGGGTATGCAAACTCCAAATAGATAGTCACCCAAACCTGGAATCGAACCCAGGTCCCTGGCACTATGAGACAGTAGTACTAACCATTTTCAATCTCTAAGCTCATACTCCAGGGTGATATGTGCTCCTGTCAGCCCTTTACGACTTTACGAGTCCCCACTACCACTGCCTTCACCATCACCTTCTTGAAACCATTTAATGATCAAGACTCAACCACGCTATGCGACAGAGAGTTCCACAAATTCACCACCCTCTGCGAGAAGTTATTCCTCTTCACTTCAGTTTTAAATCTACCACCTCTCAACCTATACCTGTGACTTCTTGTTCTAAATTGCCCCACAAAAGGAAATATTTGGTCTACGTTTACTTATCAATCCCTTTTAGTATCTTGTATACCTCGATCAGATCCCCTCTCATCCTTCTGAACTCCAGCGAGACTTCTGGGACACTCACTGTTGGACGCCATACAGCTCCTGTTGCACATCAGGTGAAGGCTGAAACTTTCAGGTGAGCTGGCAGTCGGATATCTGCTGCTTTCCAGGAAACAGCTGCCTGTGAAAAAAATCATCCCATCACTGCTCAAGATGCAAAAGCATGGCTAGGCTTTATAGGAGGGGTTGTCAGCTACATTCCAGCAACTGCATGGCCACCTGGAGGAGTCTGAAACCTGAGGTCATAGCATTGTGTGGTACCCAGGCCAACGTTGCAAGGGTGCCATCCAAAGTGGAAAGCATGGGGCAAGACATTTGCGCCATGTCTGATGATGTCCAAAGGCTGGCTCAGAATCATTAGTGTACTTTAAGAATTTTTTTTTTAAATCATGTTCTCTGCAGATGCGGGTTTTTTCATTATTGGCAAGCTTTCTGGTAAAAAGTCCTTTTATTGCTGCCTCAGTGGTTTAAGTGAGATTTTACTTATTTTTATTCTGGGCCTGAGGTTCTTTGCGGGAACTTTTATGACCCTGCACTGTGAAAGGGAAGATTATTGGCATGTGAAAGTCAGGTGGTTCCTCCCCCAAAGAATCCAAGGATTTGTTTTCAGTTTTGGTTTTAGAGTCAGAAGCTGTCAAATTAAAAGCAGTGTTTTTCTCTCCCTTCCTGGTATTGGAAATTGTGCTGGCTAGCTGGAAGCAGGTCTTTTTGCCTTCCTGGTGTGAAAATTCTGCTGTTAGTGGTTTGCTAGCTAGTAACTTGAGTCTCTCCCTCCCAGGTATTTTGGGATGCTGCTCTGAGTTCTGACTTCAAGCTTGTCTGTGCATATCTCAAGAGGACTGTAACATCCAACCAAAGGACTAAGTTTGTATTGTTTGTGCTAAACCTGTGGCAAGGGTTTTTTGTGGGATATGTTTGGTTGGAACAGTATTTAACTGTTAAGGCTTATACAATATGGTATTTTTCTTCTTGTTTGTAATTAGTAAAAGATATTGTTAATTTTCTTTCTGTACATGTTAGCTGTATTCTTAAGTAACCTTTGTTTGATAAAAGCTTCCTTGTGGGTCATGCCTGAAGTAAGACATCTCATGCTCACCCTAATTCAAATTGCAAAGCTCATGATTCAGGTGGACTTCATAAAACACTTTGGAGTTTCTGAGCTGGATTATAACACTCAACCACTGTCCACAAAACCAGATACAGTCACACATGGACATATCACAGGCACAGATGGACGTTGCTGTGGTGCTCCAGAGCTTGGCCCGGTCTCACAGCACCATGACTGAGTGGGTCGGCAATCGGCAACATGGCTCAGACAACTGTGGGACTCCAGGATTGGCATCACCAGATGATGGTGAGGCATCTGGAGCTCACTCCAGCTCCCTCTCCATCCCATGGAGTGGCCCAGAGGCCAGCGAACACCCCAAGAGAGCAGAAAGCACTAGAGCCCATCCCAGAGCCTTTCACTAGGGCAGCTGTAGCAGTCTGTATACCCTTTGACTATCCCTACCCACTGCCCCCCCACAATACCAGGGAAAATGGGTAGAACAGAGTGGTTCGGTATCCTCTGTGACACCCTAAACACGACCATGGACCTCCAGGCCCAGGCTGATTGTATCAACAATGAAGATTTTGATGTAACGTGGACTGTCTGCCATACATCTTTCCATGCTACTGGGCCTCTAAACCTTGAGTGAAATAGCCTTGGTGATTCCCCTCCCTCATCTGCTATGGGCTGTCAATGATGGGAGTTCAGGTGTGCCACTAGCTTGTGCTCACTCAGGCTTGAAAGAGAAAGAGCCCCAGTGAGACTAACATGTCATGTGAGTGAGAGGAATTCAGAGAGAGCTGCCAACAGCTGGGGGCTGTGAAATGAACCAGGGACGAGGTCAG
>JARDVH010000024.1:1094-20078 GCA_030324005.1 Negaprion brevirostris | reverse complement strand
TGAGACACAGAGACACAGGGACTCAGAGACACAGAGACACTGAGACTCTGAGACACACAGACACAGAGACTCAGAGAAAATGAGACACAGAGAAACAGAGACACAGAGAATCAGACACTCTGCGACATAGAGAGACAGAGACACAGACACACTGAGACACAGAGACACAGAGACCATGAGACACTGAGGCACAGAGACACAGGTACACAGAGACACTGAGACACTGAGACATTGAGACTCAGAGACACAGAGACACCGAGACACAGAGACACTGAGACACTGAGACGCTGAGACAAAGAGACACAGAGACACAGAGACAATGAGACACAGAGACACAGGTTCACAGAGCCACAGAGCCACAGAGACTCTGAGATTCAGAGACACAGAGACACAGAGCCACAGAGATTCAGAGACACTGAGACACAGAGTCACAGAGACACAGAGACCCTGAGACACAGAGACAGAGAGGCACAGATACTCAAGACACAGAGGCACAGAGATTCAGACACTCAGAAACACTGTGATAAGGGGACACCGAGACACTGAGACACCGAGACACTGAGACACAGAGACTCAGAGACACTGAAACACTGAGACAAAGAGACTCAGAGACACTGAGACACAGAGACTCAGAGACTCTGACCCACAGAGACACAGAGACACAGAGACTCAGAGACACAGAGACCCTGAGACACAGACAGAGAGACACTGAGACACTGAGAACAGAAACACAGAGAGTCAGAGACACCGAGACACTGAGACACTGAGAAACAGAGACACAGAGCCACAGAGACACTGAGACACTGAGACACTGGGATACAGAGACACAGAGACTCAGAGACATTGAGACAGTGAGACACAGATACACAGAGACTCAGAGACACTGAGACACTGAGACTCAGAGACGCAGAGAGACAGAGCCACAGAGACTCAGAGACACAGAGACACTAAGATTCTGAGACACAGAGACACTAAGACTCTGAGACACAGAGACACAGAGACTCAGGGACATTGAGACACTGAGACACAGAGAAACAGAGACACAGAGACTCAGAGACACAGAAACATAGAGGCTCAGAGACTCAGAGACACCGAGGCACACAGACACAGTGACACAGAGACACTGAGTCACTGAGACACCGAGACACTGAGACACAAAGACACTGAGACATTGAGACACAGACACTGAGACACAGAGACTCAAGACACTGAGACACTGAGACACAGAGACTCAAGACACTGAGACACAGAGACTCAGAGACACTGAGACACAGAGACACTGAGACACTGAGACAGAGAGACATAGAGACACTGAGACACTGGGACACAGAGACACAGACACTCAGAAACATTGAAACATTGAGACACAGAGACGCAGACACTCAAAGACACTGAGACACAGAAACACAGAGACTCAGAGACACTGAGACACTGAGACACAGAGACCAAGTGACACAGAGACACAGAGAAACAGAGACACAGCGACTCAGAGACACAGAGAAACAGAGACTCAGAGACGCAGAGGCTCAGAGACACAGAGACTCAGGGACACATAGACTCAGAGGAATAGAGACACGGAGACTCAGAGACACAGAGAGACAGAGACTCAGAGACAAAGAGACACAGAGACACCAAAACTCAGAGACACAGAGACTCAGACACACAGAGAAATAGAGACACAGAGACACAGACACACAGAGACACAGAGACACCAAGACTCAGAAACACAGAGACACAGAGACACAGAGACGCAGTGACACAGAGACTCAGAGACACAGTGACACAGAGACTCAGAGACACAGAGACTCAGAGACACAGAGTCTCAGAGAATCAGAAGCACCGAGTCTCAGAGACACAGACACACAGAGACGCAGAGAAACAGAGACACTGAGACATCGAGACACAGACACACAGAGGCTAAGAGACACAGAGGCACAGAAACTCAGAGACACAGAGACTCAGTGACACAGAGCAACAGAGACACAGAGACGCAGAGACACAGAGGCTGAGAGACTCAGAGACACAGACACTCAGAGACACAGAGCAACAGAGACACAGAGACTCAGAGACACAGTGACTCAGAGAAAAGACACACAGAGACTCAGAGAAAAGACACACAGGGACTCAGAGACACAGAGACACAGTGACTCAGAGACACAGAGACTCAGAGACCCAGAGACACAGAGCAACAGAGAAACAGAGACTCAGAGACATAGAGACACACAGACACCAAGACTCAGAAACACAGAGACACAAGGACACAGAGACACCAAGACTCAGAGACACAGAGACTCAGAGACTCAGAGACACAGAGCAACAGAGAAGCAGAGAGTAAGAATCACAGAGGCACAGAGTAACAGAGACACAGAGCAACAGAGACACAGAGACACTGAGACACCGAGACACAGAGACTCAGAGACACAGAGACTCAGAGACACAGTGACTCAGCGACAAAGAAACACAGTGACTCAAAGACACAGAGACTCAGAGACATAGAGACACAGAGCAACAGAGAAACAGAGACTCAGAGACACAGAGACTCAGAGACACAGAGACACAGAGACACTGAGACATCGAGACACAGAGACTCAGACACACAGAGACACAGAAACACTGAGACTCAGAGACACAGAGAATCAGAGACACAGAACAAAAGAGACACAGAGACTCAGAGACTCAGAGACACAGGGAATCAGAGACACAGAGACATAGTGACTCAGAGACTCAGAGACACAGAGACTCAGAGACACAGTGACTCAGAGAAAAGACACTCAGAGATTCAGAGACACAGAGACACCGAGACATCTAGACACAGAGGTATAGAAGCTCAGAGACACAGAGAATCAGAGACACAAAGAAACAGAGACACAGAGAATCAGAGACACAGAGACTCAGAGACCCAGAGACACAGAGCAACAGATATACAGAGACACAGAGACTCAGACACTCAGAGACACAGAGACACTAAGACTCAGAGACACTGAGGCTCAGAGACACAGAGACTCAGAGAATCAGAAACACCGAGTCTCAGAGACACAGACACACAGAGACGCAGAGAAACAGAGACACCGAGACATCGAGACACAGAGACACAGAGGCTCAGACACACAGAGATGCAGAGACACAGAGACACCGAGACTCAAAGAGACAGAGAACAGAGACTCAGAGACATAGAGACACAGGGACTCAGGGACACATACACTCAGAGACATAGAGACACGGAGATTCAGAGACACAGGGACACCAAGACATGGAGACACTGAGACAGAGAACCACAGAGACGCAGAGACACAGTGACTCAGAGACACAGATACACAGGGACGCAGAGACTCAGAGACACAGAGACACAGAGACTCAGAGATTCAGAGACACAGAGACACCGAGACATCGAGACACAGAGGTATAGAAGCTCAGAGACACAGAGACACAGAGACTCAGAGACCCAGAGACACAGAGCAACAGAGATACAGAGACACAGAGACTCAGACACACAGAGACACAGAGACACTAAGACTCAGAGACACTGAGGCTCAGAGACACAGAGACACAGAGACAGAGATACTCAGAGAATCAGAAACACCGAGTCTCAGAGACACAGAGACACAGAGATGCAGAGAAACAGAGACACCGAGACATCGAGACACAGAGACACAGAGGCTAAGAGACACAGAGACTCAGAGACACAGACACTCAGGGACACAGAGCAACAGAAACACAGAGACTCAGAGACACAGAGACACCGAGACATCAAGACACAGAGACACAGAGGCTCAGACACACAGAGACACAGAGACACCGAGACTCAAAGAGACAGGGAACAGAGACTCAGGGACATATAGACTCAGAGCCATAGAGACACAGGGACTCAGGGACACATACACTCAGAGACATAGAGACACGGAGATTCAGAGACACAGAGACACCAAGACATGGAGACACTGAGACAGAGAACCACAGAGACGCAGAGACAATGAGACACAGAAACAACGAGACACAGAGACACAGAGACTCCAAGACAAGAGACACAGAGTCTCAGACTCACAGAGGCACAGAGACACCAAGACTCAGAGACACGGAGACAAAACGACACAGAGAATCACAGAGACAGAGACTCAGAGACACAGAGACACAGAGACTCAGACACACAGAGACACGGTGAGACCAAGACTCAGATACACAGAGACTCAGACACACAGAGACTTGGAGACACCGAGACACAGAGACTCAGTGACTCAGAGACACAGTGACACGTAGACACATCAACACAGAGTATCATTGACACAGAGACTCAGAGACACAGTGACACGTAGACACATCAACACAGAGTATCATCGACACAGAGACTCAGAGACACAGAAACACAGAGGCACAGAGACACAGAGGTTCAGAAACACAGAGACACAGAGACACCGCGACTCCGAGACTCAGAGACTCAGAAACACAGAGGCTCATAGTCACAGAGACACAGGGAATCAGAGAAACAGACACAGAGGCTCAGAGACCCAGACAGTCAGAGATTCAGAGACACAGCGTCTCAGAGACTCAGAAACACAGAGACACAGAGACTCACACACTCAGAGACTCAGAGACACAGAGACACGGAGACGCAACGACACAGAGTATCAGAGGCACAGAGAGTCAAAGACAAGAGACACAGAGACACAGAATCTCAGACTCACAGAGGCACAGAGACACCAAGACTCAGAGACACGGAGACAAAACGACACAGAGAATGACAGAGACAGAGACTCAGAGACACAGACACACAGAGACTCAGAGACACAGAGACACAGAGACTCAGACACACAGAGACGCAGTGAGACCAAGACTCAGATACACAGAGACTCAGAGACACCGAGACACAGAGACTCAGTGACTCAGAGACACAGTGACACGTAGACACTTCGACACAGAGTATCATTGACACAGAGACTCAGAAACACAGAGGCACAGAGACACAGAGGCTCAGAAACACAGAGACACAGAGACACCGCGACTCCGAGACTCAGAGACTCAGAAACACAGAGGCACATAGTCACAGAGACACAGGGACTCAGAGAAACAGAGACACAGAGACTCAGAGACCCAGACACTCATAGATTCAGAGACACAGCGTCTCAGAGACTCAGAAATACAGAGACACAGAGGCACACACACACACAGACTCAGAGACTCAGAGACACAGGGACACGGAGGCACAACGACACAGAGTATCAGAGACACAGAGACACCAAGACATTGAGACTCAGAGACACAGAGGCTCAGAGACACAGGGACACAGAGACTCAGAGATCTAGAGACACGGAGACTCAGAGACACAGAGACATAGTGACACCGCGACACCGAGACTGAGAGACTCAGAAACACAGAAGCACAGAGACACAGAGACTCAGAGACATATAGAGACAGAGACTCAGAGACACGAAGACACAGAGAATCAGAGACACAGAGACTCAGAGACACAGACACACAGAGACACAGTGACTCGGAGACTCAGAGAGACAGAGGCTCGGAGACACGGAAACAGTGAGACACAGAACCACAAAGGTGCAGAGAAACTGAGACACAGAGACACAGAGACACCAAGACTCAGGGACACAGAGCCTCAGAGACGCAGAGACTCACAGACACAGAGAATCAGAGACTCAGAGACACAGAGACACGGAGACAAAACAACACAAAGAATCAGAGACAGAGTGACTCAGAGACACAGACACACAGACACTCAGAGACGCAGAGACTCACAGACAGAGAGAATCAGAGACTCAGAGACTCAGAGACACAGAAACACGGAGACAAAACGACACAGAGACTCAGAGACACAAACACACAGACGCTCAGAGACACAGAGACTCAGAGACACAGAGACACAGACACACAGAGACGCAGTGAGACCAAGACTCAGACACACAGAGACTCAGAGACACAGAGACTCGAGACACCGAGACACAGAGACTCAGTGACTCAGAGACACAGTGACATGTAGACACATCGACACAGAGTATCATTGACACAGAGACACAGAGACACAGAGACTCAGAGAATCAGAGACACAGAGACATGGAGACACCGAGACATCGGGACACAGAGGTATAGAGGCTCAGAGACACATAGACACAGAGAATCAGAGACACATAGAATCAGAGACACAGAGAATCAGAGACACAGAGACTCAGAGACCCAGAGACACAGAGACACTAAGACTCAGAGACACTGAGGCTCAGAGACACAGCGACTCAAAGACACAGAGACTCAGTGACTCAGAGACACAGAGATACAAAGACTCAGAGACACAAAGACACAGAGACACCGAGGCATCGAGACACAGAGACACAGAGGCTCAGAGACACAGAGAGCAGAGACACAGAGACACAGAGACTGAAAGACGCAGAGACACAGAGACTCAGCGACACATACACTCAGAGACATAGAGACACAGATCCACAGAGACTCAGGGACACACACACTCAGAGACATAGAGACACGGAGACTCAGAGACACAGAGACTCAGAGACACGGAGACACAGAGACTCAGGGACACATAGACTCAGAGACATAGAGACACGGAGACTCAGAGACATAGAGACACGGAGACTCAGAGACACCGCAACACAGAGACACAGAGACTCACAAACACAGAGACACCGCGAGTCAGAGACTCAGAAACACAGAGGCACAGAGTCACAGAGACACAGAGTCTCAGATACACAGAGACATCGAGACTCAGAGACACAGAGATTCAGCGACTCAGAAACACAGAGGCACAGAGACTCAGAAACACAGAGCCACAGAGACACAGAGTCTCAGAGACACAGAGATATCGAGACTCAGAGACACAGAGACTCAGAGACTCAGAGAAACAGAGACTCAGTGACTCAGAGACACCGAGGCACAGAGCCACAGAGAATCTGAGACACAGAGCCAACGAGCCACAGGGACGCAAATATACAGAGACACAGTGACTCAGAGACATAGAGGCATGGAGACACAGAGACACAGAAACACAGAGCCACAGAGATGTAAAGACACCGAGACACAGAGACGCAGAAACACTGAGACACAGAGACACAGAGACTCAAAGACACAGAGACACAGAGACTCATACACACAGAGACACAGAGACACCGAGACTCAGGGACGCAGAGACACAGTGACTCAGTGACTCAGAGACTCAGAGGCACAGAGACTCAGAGACACCGAGACATTGAGACACAAAGACACAGAGACTCAGACACACAGAGACAGAGAGATACAGAGACTCAGAGGCCCAGAGACACAGAGACTCAGAGACATAGAATCATGGATACTCAGATACACAGAGATACAGAGACATCGAGGCACAGAGACTCAGAGACTCAGAAACACAGAGGCACAGAGACAGAGAGACTCAGAGACGCAGAGAAACAAAGACACAGAGACTCAGAGACACAGAGAAACAGAGACACAGAGACGCTGAGACTCAGAGACACAGAGGCACGGAGACATTGAGACACAGAGACACAGAGCCACAGAGAATCAGAGACACTGAGATGCAAAGACACCGAGACACAGGGACAATGAGACTCAAAGACACAGACACAGAGACACCAACACTCAGAGACACAGAGACACCGCGACTCCGAGACTCAGAGACTCAGAAACACAGAGGCAGAGGGCCACTGAGACACAGAGACTCAGAGACATATAGAGACAGAGACTCACAGACACATAGACACAGAGACTCAGAGACACAGAGAAACAGAGACACACAGACTCAGAGACACAGAGAAACAGAGTCACACAGACTCAGAGACACAGAGACTCAGAGACACAGAGGCACAGTGACTCAGAGACACAGAGAAACAGAGACACTGAGACAGAGAGACACAGAGCCACAGAGACTCAGAGACACAGAGACTCAGAGACACAGAGACAAAGTGACTCAGAGACACAGAGAAACAGAGACACAGAGACACGGAGACACAGAGACTCAGACACACAGACACACAGAGACACCAACACTCAGAGACACAGGGACACCGCGACTCCGAGACTCAGAGACTCAGAAACACAGAGGCACAGCATCACTGAGACACAGAGACTCAGAGACATGTAGAGACAGTGACTCAGAAATACATAGAGACAGAGACTCAGAGGCACAGAGAAACAGAGACACTGAGACACAGAGACAAAGAGCCACAGAGACTCAGAGACACTGAGACACTGAGACACAGAGACTCAAAGACTAGAGAAACAGAAACATAGAGACTCAGACACACAGGGACACAGAGACACCGAGACTCAGAGACTCAGAGACACGGAGGCACGGAGACACAACGACACAGAGACTCAGACACACAGACACTAAGAGACACAGAGACACAGAGACTCAGAGACACAGAGACAGAGATGTTCAGAGACACAGAGGCTCAGAGACACAGACAAACAGAGACACAGAGACACAGAGACTCAGTGACACATAGACTCAGAGACATAGAGACACAGAGACTCAGAGACACATAGACAACATGACACTGAGACTGAGAGAATCAGAAACACAGCGACACAGAGACTGAGAAACACAGAGACACAGGGGCACCGCGACTCCGAGACTCAGAGATTCAGAAACATAGACGCACAGAGTTCCAGAGACACAGAGACATACAGACTCTGTGTCACAGAGACCCAGAGACAGATAGAGACAGAGACTCAGAGATTCAGAGACACAGAGGCTCAGAGACAAAGAGACACAGAGAAACAGAGACACAGACTTACGGAGACACAGAGACTCAGAGACTCAGAACATAGAGGCACGGAGACACCGAGACACAGAGACACAGAGCCACAGAGATGCAGAGACACTGAGACACAGAGACGCAGAGACACTGAGACACAGAGACACCGAGACACAGAGACACAGAGACACTGAGACACAGAGACAACGAGACACAGAGACACAGAGACTCAAAGACAGAGAGACACAGACACACAGACACACAGAGACGCAGAGACACAGAGGCACAGAGACTCAGACACACAGAGACACAGAGACCCAGTGACTCAGGGACACATAGACTCAGAGACAGAGTGTCACGGATACTCAGATACACAGAGATACAGAGACATCGAGGCACAGAGACTCAGCGACTCAGAAAAACAGAGACACAGAGAAACCGCAACTCCGAGACTCAGAGACTCAGAAACACAGAGGCACAGAGTATCGGAGACACAGAGACATCGAGACTCAGAGACACAGAGACTCAGAGACACAGGGAAACAGAGGCACAGAGACTCAGAGACACAGAGACTCAGAGGAACAGAGACATCGAAACTCAGAGACACAGAGACTCAGCGACTCAGAAACACAGAAGCACAGAGACACAGAGACTCAGAAACACAGAGACATCGAGACACCGCGACTCCGAGACTCAGAGAATCAGAAACACAGAGGCACAGAGTCACAGAGGCACAGAGTATCGGAGACACAGAGACATCGAGACTCAGAGATACAGAGACTCAGAGACACAGGGAAACAGAAGCACAGAGACTCAGAGACACAGAGACTCAGAGACACAGAGGCACAGAGACTCAGAGACACAGTGACTCAGAGACAAAGAGACTCAGAGACACAAAGACACAGAGACACCAAGCATCGAGACACAGAGACACAGAGGCTCAGAGACAGAGAGAGCAGAGACACAGAGACACAGAGACGGAAAGATGCAGAGACACAGAGACTCAGCGACACATAGACACAGAGACATTGAGACACAGATCCACAGAGACTCAGGGACACACACACTCAGAGACGTAGAGACACGGAGACTCTGACACACAGAGACACAGAGACACCGAGATATCAAGAAACAGAGACTCAGAGACACAGAGACTCAGGGACACATAGACTCAGAGACATAGAGACACAGAGGCTCAGAGACATAGAGACACGGAGACTCAGAGACATAGAGACACGGACACTCAGAGGCAACGCAACACCGCGACACAGAGACTCAGAAACACAGAGAAATCGAGACACCGCGACTCCGAGACTCAGAGACTCAGAAACACAGAGGCACAGAGACACAGAGACTCAGAAACACAGAGAAATCGAGACACCGTGACTCAGAGACTCAGAAACACAGAGGCACAGAGTCACAGAGACACAGAGATATCGAAACTCAGAGACACAGAGACTCAGAGACACAGAGAAACAGAGGCATAGTGACTCAGAGACACAGAGACTCAGAGACACAGAGGCACAGAGCCACAGAGAATCAGAGACACGGCGACTCAGAGACACCGAGACACAGAGACTCAAATATACAGAGACACAGTGACTCAGAGACACAGAGGAACGGAGACACAGAGACACAGAAACACAGAGCCACAGAGACGTAGAGACACCGAGACACAGAGATGCAGAAACACTGAGACACAGAGACACCAAGACACAGAGACACAGAGACTCAAAGACACAGAGACACAGAGACTTAGACACACAGAGACACAGAGACACCGAGACTCAGAGACACAGAGACACAGTGACTCAGTGACTCAGAGACACAGAGAATCATAGACACAGAGACTCAGAGACACCGAGACATTGAGACACAGAGACACAGAGACTCAGACACACAGAGACAGAGAGACACAGAGACTCAGAGGCACAGAGACACAGAGTCTCAGGGACACAGAGAGCAGAGACAGAGACACAGAGACTCAAAGACACGGAGACTCAGGAACACATACACTCAGAGACATAGAGACACGGAGACTCAGAGACACAGAGACACCAAGACATCAAGACACAGAGACACAGAGACTCAGAGACACTGAGACACCAAGACATTGAGACACAGAGACACAGAGGCTCGGAGACACAGAGACACAGAGACTCAGGGCCTCAGAGACACAGAGAGTCAGGGACACATCGACTCAGAGACATTGAGACATGGAAACTCAGAGACATAGAGACACGGAGACTCAGAGACACCATGACACCGAGAATCAGAGACTCAGAAACACAGAGACATGGAGACAAAACGACACAGAGAATCAAAGACACAGAGACTCAGAGACACAGACACACAGACACTCAGAGACACAGAGGCACAGAGACACCGAGACATCGAGACACAGAGACACTGAGACTCAGAGACACAGAGAGACAGAGACACAGAGACTCAGACACACAGAGACACAGTGATAACAAGACTCAGAGACACAGAGACACGTAGACACATTGACACAGAGTATCATTGACACAGAGACTCAGAGAAACAGACACACAGAGACTCAGAGACACAGAGGTACAGAGACACCGAAACATTGTGACACAGAGGCTCAGAGACACAGAGACTGAGGGACACATAGACTCAGAGACATAGAGACACAGAGAATTGTGTCACAGAGACACAGAGACACAGCGACACCGAGACTCAGAGACTCAGAAACACAGAGGCACAGAGACTCAGAGACACAGAAACACAGCGGCACAGAGTCACAGAGACACAGAGACTCAGAGACACAGAGACATAGAGACTCAGGGACACAAAGACTCAGAGACAAATAGAGACAGCGACTCAGAGACAAAGAGACACTGAGACGCAGAGACACTGAGACACAGAGACACAGAGACTCAAAGACACAGAGACACAGAGACTCAGACACACAGAGACACAGAGACACCAACACTCAGAGACACAGAGACACCGTGACTCCGAGACTCAGAGACACAGCGGCACAGAGTCACTGAGACACAAGACTCAGAGACATATAAAGACAGAGTGTCAGAGACACATAGACACAGGGACTCAGAGACACAGAGAAACACAGACTCAGAGACACAGAGACTCAGAGACACAGCGACTCAGAGATTCAGAGACACAGAGAAACAGAGACACAGAGACACCGAGACACAAAAGCTCAAAGACACGAGACACAGAAACATAGAGACTCAGACACACAGAGACACAGAGACTCAGAGACACAGAGACACGGAGACACAACGACACAGAGAATCAGAGACACAGAGTTTCAGATACACAGACACGCAGACACTCAGAGACACAGTGACACCGAGACACTGAGATATCGAGACACAGAGATAGAGATGCTCAGAAACACAAAGACACAGAGACTCAGAGACACAGACAAACAGAGACACAGAGACACATTGACTCAGGGACACATAGACTCAGAGACATAGAGACACGGAGGCTCAGAAACACAGAGACAACGCGACACCGAGACTCAGAGAATCAGAAACACAGAGGCACAAAGACACAGAGACAGAGAAACACAGAGACACAGGGACACTGCGACACAGAGACTCAGAGGCTCAGAAACACAGAGGCACAGAGTCACAGAGACACAGAGACATAGAGACTCAGAGACACAGAGACATATAGAGACAGAGACTCAGAGACTCAGAGACACAGAGACTCAGAGACACAGAGACGCAGTGACTCAGAGACACAGAGAAACAGAGACACAGAGACACGGAGACACAGAGACTCAGAGATACAGAGGCACGGAGACACAGAGACACAGAAACACAGAAACACAGAGCCACAGAGCCACAGAGACGCAGAGACACCGAGACGCAGAGATACTGAGACACAGAGACACCAAGACACAGAGTCACAGAGACTCAAAGACACAGAGACAGAGAGACTCAGACACACAGAGACGCAGAGACACCGAGACACAGAGACTCAGAGACACAGAGACACAGAGACTCCGAGACTCAGAGACACAGAGAAACAGAGAAACAGAGACAGAGGGACTCAGAGACACAGGGACTCAGAGAAACAGAGGCACGGAGACACGGAGACACAGAGACACGGAGCCACAGAGACTCAGATACACTGAGACACAGAGGCACCGAGACAGAGAGACACAGAGACTCAAAGGCACAGAGACACAGAGACACAGGGACTCAGAGACACACAGACACAGAGACACACAGACTCAGAGACTCACAGACACGGAGACTCGGAGACACGGAGACTCAGAGTCATGGAGACACGGAGATACAGAGACATAGACACACGGAGATTCAGAGACACAGAGACACAGAGACACAGAGACTCAAAGACACAGAGACTCAGACACACAGAGGCACAGAGACACCAAGACTCAGAGACACAGAGACGCAACGACACAGAAAATCAGAGACACAGAGACTCAGAGACACAGACACACAGAATCTCAGAGACACAGAGACACAGAGACACCGAGGCATTGAGGCACAGAGACACAGAGACACAGAGACTCAGACACACAGAGACACACTGACATGAAGACTCAGAGAAACAGAGACTCAGAGACAACGAGACACAGAGACTCAGTGACTCAGAGACACTTAGACACATCAACACAGAGAATCAGAGACACAGAGACTCAGACACACAGAAACACAGAGGCACAGAGACACAGAGACTCAGAAACACAGAGACACAGAGACACTGTGACTCTGAGACTCAGAGACTCAGAAACACAGAGGCACAGAGTGACAGAGACACAGGGACTCAGAGACACAGAGACATCGAGTCTCAGAAACCCAGAGACTCAGAGACACAGAGAAACAGAAACACAGAGTCTCAGAGACACAGAGACACAGTAACACCAAGACTCAGAGAAACAGAGACTCAGAGACACAGAGACTCAGGGACACATAGACTCAGAGACATAGAGACACGGGGACTCAGAGACACAGAGACTCACACACACAAGACTCAGAGACTCAGAGACACGGAGACACAGTGACACAGAGAATCAGAGACACAGAGACTCTGAGAAACAGACACACAGATATTCAGAGACACAGACAGACAGAAATACCGAGACATCGAGACACAGCGGCTCAGAGATTCAGAGACACAGAGATACAGAGACTCAGTGACACAGAGACATAGAGTCTCAGTGACTCAGAGACACAGAGGAACAGAGAAACAGAGACACAGAGACACAGAGACTCAGACACACAGAGACACAGAGACACAAAGACTCGGAGACACAGAGACTCAGAGAAACCGAGACACAGAGACTCAGAGACACAGAGACATGGAGACACATCCACACATAGAATCAGAGACACAGCGACTCTGAGACGCAGACTCACAGACACTCAGAGACACAGAGACATTGAGACTCAGAGACACAGAGACTCAGGGACACAGGGACACAGAGACTCAGAGACACAGAGACATGGAGACACATCCACACAGAGAATCAGAGACACAGAGACACAGAGACATTGAGACACAGAGACCCAGAGACACAGAGGCACAGAGACACAGAGACACAGGGACTCAGAGACTCAGAGACACAGAGACTCAGAGACATATAGAGACAGAGACTCAGAGACACAGAGACACAGAGTCTCAGAGACACAGTGACTCAGAGACAGAGACACAGACACACAGAGACACAGAGACTCAGACACACAGAGACGCAGAGACACCGCGACTCCGAGACTCAGAGAGCCAGAAACACAGAGGCACAGAGCCACAGAGACATATAGAGACAGAGACTCAGAGACACACAGACTCAGAGACACAGAGAAACAGACACACAGAGACACAGAGACTCAGAGACACGGAGGCACAGACACTCAGAGACACAGAACCACAGAGATGCAGAGAAAATGAGACACAGAGACACCGAGACACAGAGACACAGAGACTCAAAGACACAGAAACACAGAGACTCAGAGACACAGAGACACAGAGACGCAGAGACTCACAGACACAGAGAATCAGAGACTCAGAGACACAGAGACACGGAGGCAAAATGACACGGAGAATCAGAGACACAGACACACAGACACTCAGAGACGCAGAGAAAAGAGACACCGAGGCATAGAGACACAGAGACACAGCGACTCAGAGACACAGACACATAGAGACACAGAGACACAGAAACACAGAGACTCAGAGACTCAGAGACACGGAGGCACGGAGACACGGAGACACAGAATCACAGAGATGCAGAGAAACTGAGACACAGAAACACCGAGACACAGAGACACAGAGACTCAGAGACACAGGGCAACAGAGACACAGAGACTCAGAGACACAGAGACTCATAGACTCGGACACAGAGACACAGAGACACCAAGTATCAGAGACACAGAGACTCAGAGACATAGAGAGTCAGAGAATCAGAGACACAGAGACTCAGAGACAGACACACAGAAACTCAGAGCCGCAGAGAAACAGAGACACCGAGACATCGAGACACAGAGACACAGAGGCTAAGAGACACAGAGACTCAGTGACACAGAGACTCAGGGACACAGAGCAACAGAGACACAGAGACTCAGAGGCTCAGAGACTCAGAGACACAGAAATACAGAGCAACAGAGGCACAGAGACTCAGAGAGACAGTGACTCAGAGACACAGGCACACAGAGACTCAGAGACACAGAGGCACAGAGACAACGAGACATCGAGACACAGAACACAGAGTCTCAGGGACACAGAGACACAGAGACACAGAGACTCAAAGACACAGAGACTCAGGGGCACATAGACTCAGAGACATAGAGACACAGAGACACAGAGACTCAGGGACACATACACTCAGAGACATAGAGACACGGAGACTCAGAGACACAGAGACACAGAGACACCAATACATCAAGACACAGAGACACAGAGACTCAGAGACACTAAGACACCAAGACATTGAGACACAGAGACACAGAGACTCAGGGCCTCAGAGACACAGAGAGTCAGGGACACATCGACTCAGAGACATTGAGACACGGAAACTCAGAGACATAGAGACACGGAGACTCAGAGACACCATGACACCGAGAATCAGAGACTCAGAAACACAGAGGCACAGAGTCACAGAGACACACAGAGTCAGAGACACAGAGAAAAGGAGACAAAGCGACACAGAGAATCAGAGACACAGAGAAACAGAGACACTGAGACTCAGAGACACATGAGACATAGAGGCTCAGAGACACAGAGAAACAGAGACACC
The DNA here is from genome assembly GCA_030324005.1 of Negaprion brevirostris. Taxonomy (NCBI): domain Eukaryota; kingdom Metazoa; phylum Chordata; class Chondrichthyes; order Carcharhiniformes; family Carcharhinidae; genus Negaprion; species Negaprion brevirostris. Next base: position 4,100 of record JARDVH010000024.1, on the reverse strand, counting down.
GAGGCACAGAGACTCAGAGACTCAGAGACACGGAGACACATCGACACAGAGAATCAGAGACACAATGACTCAGAGACAAAGACACACAGAGACTCTGAGGCACAGAGACACAGAGACACCGAGACACAGAGACACAGAGACACAAAGGCTCAGAGACACAGAGACATAGAGACTCAGAGGCACAGACACACAGAGACTCAGAGACACAGAGACACAAAGACTCAGGGGTAGATAGACTCAGAAACATAGAGACACGGAGACTCAGAGACACAGAGATACTGAGACTCTGAGACACTTAGACACAGAGAGACAGAGACCCAGAGACTCAGAGACACAGAGAAACAGAGACTCAGAGACATATAGAGACAGAGACTCAGAGACAAAGAGACACAGAGACTCAGAGGCACAGATACTCAGAGACACAGAGACACAGAGACATTGAGACACAGGGGCACCGAGGATCTGAGACCCTCAGACACTGAGATTCTGAGACACTGAGACACAGAGACACTGTGACTCTGAGACTCTGACACTCAGAGACTCTGTAACACTGAGACAGTGAGACTCTGAGACACTGAGACACAGAGACACTGAGACAGGGATAAACTGAGACTCTGAGACACTGAGACTCTGAGACACTGAGACTCTGAGACAAAGAGAATCTGAGACACTGTGACACTTAGACACAGAGACACTGTGACACAGAGACACTGAGACACTGAGACAGGGATAAACTGTGACTCTGAGACACTGAGACTCTGAGAGTTTGAGACACTGAGACACAGAGACACAGAGACTCTGAGACTCTGAGACACAGAGACTCTGAGACACTGAGAATCTGAGACACTGAGACTCAGACACAGAGACAGAGAGACACTGAGACACAGGGGCACTGAGACTCTAAGACACTGAGACTCTGAGACACTGAGACTCAGACTCTGAGACACAGAGACACTGAGACACTCAGACACTGAGACACTGAGACTCTGAGACAATGAGACACAGAGACACTGAGACACTGAGACATTGAGACATCGAGACACAGGGACACAGATACTCAGAGACATTGAGAAAAAGAGACTCAGAGACACAGAGACACAAAGACACAGAGCAACAGAGACATAGAGACTCAGAGACACAGAGTCACAGAGACTCAGAGACACAGAGTCTCAGAGACACAGAGACACAGGGACTCAGAGACACACAGACACAGAGACACAGAGACTCAGAGACTCCTAGACGCGGAGAGTCGGAGAAACGGAGACTCAAAGTCAGGGAGACACGGAGTCACGGAAACTCGGAGACACGGAGACATGGAGACTCTGAGACACAGAGACGCCGCGACTCAGAGACACAGAGACACAGCGACTCAGAGACTCAAAGACTCAGAGACACAGAGGCACAGAGACACCGAGAATCAGAGACACGGAGACACAGGGCCACAGAGCCACAGAGACTCAGAGACATATTGAGGCAGAGACTCAGAGACACAGAGACTCAGAGACACAGAGAAACAGAGACACAGAGACGCGAGACACAGAGGCACGGAGACAGAGAGACACAGAGCCACAGATACTCAGAGTCACTGAGACAAAGAGGGCACCGAGACACAGAGACTCAAAGGCACAGAGACACAGAGACACAGGGACTCAGAGACAGAGAGACACAAAGACTCGGAGAAATGGAGACTCGGAGTCACGGAGACACAGAGAAATGGAGACTCTTAGTCACGGAGACACGGAGACTCCAAGACACATAGACACAGAGACGCCGAGACTCTGAGACACAGAGATACAGAGACACAGAGTCTCTGAGACACAGAGACACAGAGACTTGGAGACATAGAGGCACGGAGAAACAGAGACACAGAGAAACAGAGCCACAGAGATGCAAAGAAACTGAGACACGGTGACACCAAGTCACAGAGATGCAAATAAACAGAGATACAGAGACTCAGAGAAACAGAGCAACAGAGACACAGAGACTAAGAGACATGGAGACACAGAGACTCAGACACACAGAGACACAGAGACATCAAGATTCAGAGACACAGAGACTCAGAGACACAGACACACAGAGACTCAGAGACACAGAGAAACAGAGACTCAGAGACACAGAGACTCAGAGACACAGAGACTCAGGCACACAGGGGCACAGTGACACCAAGACTCAGAGTTACAGAGACTCAGAGACACAGAGACTCAGAGACACAGACACACAGAGACTCAGAGACACAGAGACACAGTGACATCGAGACACAGAGACACAGGGACACATAGACTCAGAGACCGAGAGACACGGAGACACAGAGACACAGAGACAACGCGACACCGAGACTCAGAGACTCAGAAACACAGAGGCACAGACACACAGAGACGCAGAAACACAGAGACACAGAGACGCAGAAACACAGAGACACAGAGCCACAGAGACACAGAGACACCGAGACACAGAGACACCGAGACACAGAGACACAGAGACACAGAGACTCAGAGACACAGAGACACCAAGACTCAGAGACACTGAGACACAGAGTCTCAGAGACTCAGAGAATCAGTGACTCAGAGACACAGAGGCACAGACACTCAGAGAATCAGAGGCACAGAGACAGGAGACAAAACGACACAGAGAATCAGAGACACAGAGAAACAGTGACATGGAGACACAGTGGCACAGAGACACGAGACTCAGAGACACAGAGACACTGAGACTCAGAGGCACAGCGACACAGAGACTCAGGGACACAGAGACTCAGAGACAGAGAGTGACAGAGACTCAGAGACACAGAGACATCGAGTCACAGAGACTCAGCGACTCAGAAACACAGAGGCACAGAATCACAGAGACTCAGAGACACAGAGACATAGAGACTCAGAGACACAGATACACTGAGACTCTGAGAAACTGAGACACTGAGACACTGATACAATGAGACACAGAGACATGGGGACACAGAGAGACAGAGACACAGAGACACTGAGGCACTGAGACACAGAGACAATGAGA
>JARDVH010000011.1:239324-252904 GCA_030324005.1 Negaprion brevirostris | reverse complement strand
GAAGTGTTCCATGATAGGAAGAGAACATGCCTGCCTGGTGATCACTGAGTGGTGTACATTGATCCTTTGCCATAGCATCTGCATGGTCTCCCCAATTTACAATGCCTTGGGACATCCTTTCCTGCAGTGTATCAGGTAGAGAACATTGGCCAATTCGGAAGAATATGTACCGTGCATCTGGTGGATGGTGTTCTACGTGAGATGATGGCATCTGTGTCGATGATGAGACACAACTTGCAGAGGTTGCTGTGTCAGAACCTGATAGGCATGCGGAAAATGTGCAGACGCTTCACAGACAGTGATCCAAGGCTCAAATTGATACTGGGTCCCTGGTGTTGTGAAGCAGCAGTGCTAACCACTGTGACACTATGCCGCCCACTTTCTGTGAAAAAATAAACTCGCTTGGGCGCAAGTCCATAAACGGATGCATTTCAAACACAACTTGTTGCAATATAGTAGGCATGAACTGTTGTTGTTTATGAAGAATTTATGTTCAGTACATTTCTCCTTCAAGAACTACCTATTGGTGTAACTACCATCACCATATTTTCAATGATCCCTCCGCATGCATGGAGACAAAAAAAACTTGCAGTCATAGATGTTTGCAACATGGAAACAAGCCCTTTGGCCCAATCTGTCTGTGCCATCCCCTTTTTTTAACCATTAAAACTAGTCCCAATTTCCCATATCCATCTTACCCAAGTAACCGTGTAAATACATTTTAAAAGACAAATTGTACCCGTCTCTACGATTGCTTCTGGCAACTTGTTCCAAATACTCACCACCCTCTGAATGAAAAAAAAGGCCCCTCTCACCTTAATCCTCTAGTTTAAGACTGTGCTGCATTTGGGAAAATATATTGACTATCTAGCTGATCTGTGCCCCTCATTATTTTATCGAACTCTATAAGATCACCCCTCAGCCTCCTATGCTCCAGAGGAATAACAAATGCCAGTGTATCCAGTCTCTCTGAATAACTCAACCATCAAGTTAAAGTTTTAAACTTTGTTTTATTCGTCACAAGTAAGACTTACATTAGCATTGCAATGAGGTTATTGTGAAATTCCCTTAATTGCCACCTATGGCACCTGATCGGGTCAATGCACCTAACTAGCACATCTTTCAGACTGTGGGAGGAAACCAGAGCCCCCAGAGGAAACCCATGCAAAGACAGGGAGAGCATGCAAACTCCACACAGACACTGACCCAAACAGGCAATCGAACACGGGTCCCTACTGTTGTGAGACAGCAGTGCTCATCACTGACCTATCATGCAGGCCACATAGCTACTGTGCCACCCCCGTTATAGGAGCACCCTAGTGAATATCGTTCTGCATCCGTTCTATCTAAATAATATCCTTTCTGTAATAGGGTGATCGGAACTGTACATAATATTCCAACTGAATTGTGTAACTTCAACAAGACGTCTCAACTCCTGTATTCAATGTTCCATCCAATGAAAACAAGCATGCCAAATGCCTTCTTCACCACTCTGTCCACCTGTGACTCCACTTTCAAAGACCGATGAGCCTGTACCCTGAGAAATCTTTGTCCTCCAACTCTCTCCAATGTCCTACGTTTAACTGAGTAAGTCCTGCTCTGGTTCGATCGACCAAAATACATCACTTCACATTCATCTAAATTATCTCCATCTGCCATCCGTCAGTCCACAGTCACAGTTGATCAAGATCCCCTTACAATCTGATATAACGCCTTTTTCACTCCACATTATGCCACCAATTCTGATGTCATCAAATTTGTAACAACAAATTTCCCGACTAGATGTTTCATGACAGGAAATATTAGACTAGCTTCACCTCATCCTTTTACCCAAGAGCACGTTTATAGAATGTGTAATGTGCACCAGTTAACAGGAGTTAGCATTAACAGTTTGTGTGGCCAACTGAGAGGTGACGATGCACCTCAGCAAGTTTCTATAGACATGAGATCCGATTGCAGCATCGAATCTGAGATTACGCAGCTTGATATGCGAATGACAACCTTTTAGCATGTTATTACATTGTTGCAATCAACTCGCTAACAGTATCTGATGGGAAGCACAGTGCTCACCCTGCTCCCTTTGAAGCTTCGATCTGAGTGAGAGCTCCATTTCTGTCAATGTACCCTGCATGAGATTGCTGACCTGATAGTTGCTCTGTACAGGGGCAGTGTGGTATGTTGGAGAGCTGCGGAAGCACAGCTTACAACAATGTTATGTGTGGTACGATCAAAGTGCGAGCACTGCTGAATGAACACATGTTTCCTATTCCACCCGTCATAGGAATGGTAGCGGATAGGACATGGGCCACACAAGGTACACTTGAACTTGACAGGATTTTCTGGCCTTGAGACGAGAGCGGCAGGAAAATCCCACCCAAGTGTGAGTTCTGAGGCATCAACATACAGCTGGTTTTATTATTATTCTTTCATGGAACATGGGCATTGCTGCCTGGCCAACATTTGATGCCCATTCCTAGTTGCCCGAGGTCAGTTTTAGAGTCGTAGGGTCACAGAGCTTCAAATATTGGGAAAAAAGGCCCTTCGGCCCAAATTGTTCATGCCACTCTTTTTTTTAACCATTAAGCTAGGCCCAATTGCCCACGTTTGGCCCACATCTCTCCTGTACCCATCTTATTCATGTAACTGTCAAAATGCTTATGAAAGGTTTAAATGTATCCTTCTCTACGTCTGCATCTGGCAGCTTGTTCCAGAAACTCACCACGCACTTTGAGCAGAAAATGCACCTCTTGACTTTTTTATCTCTCCACTCTCACCTTAAACCTATGCCTGTTTTTGTTTGCATTCACCTACGTTTGGGAAGAGATATTGGCTACCTAGCTGATCTATGCCCCTCATTATTTACTAGACCTCTATAAGATCCCACAGAAGCTTCCAATGCTCCAGAGAAAAAAAAGTTCTTGTCTTTCAAGCCTCTCCTATATCTTAAAACATCAGGACCTGGGAGCATCCCAGTAAATATTTACTTTCTAGTTTAAGAATATCCTTTGTATAATAGGTGACCAGAACTATTCACAGTTGAGAGATCAGCACACTGCTGTGGCTCCAGTGTCATGTGGAGGCCAGGTAAGATAAGTATTTTTATAGATTTCAATAACAATACACATTTTTTATAGATTTCAATAAGATAACACCTAAAACTCCTGTGTTCTGGAGAAAAAAAAAGTCCCAATCTATCCAGCCCCTCCTTGTAACTCAAACCATCAAGTCCAAGAAACACCCTAGTAAATCTTTTCTGCACTCTTTCTAGTTTAATAATGTTCTTTGTATTATATGATGACCAGATGGTACATAGTTAAGAGACTAGCACATTGTTGTGCAAAATTGCCTTTCTGACCTTTTTGTATCTCTCCCCTCATGTTAAACATGTGCCTTGTGGTTTTAGGCTACCCTATTGGGGACAAGAAGTGAGATAGTGATGGGGGATGGGAGGGTTAAAAGAATACATAGGCGAGTCTGTGGGCAAATGCAAGACTCCATATATGACATTCTTCTATATATGACATCATTGAACTAGAGGTTTTCTTCGACAGCTGACATACTACTGGTCAGTTGTGGGCAATGGGATGTCAGAGGATTAGTAATGAGGAAACTATGCACTTTCAGGCAATGGAACTTGAGACAATTGGAATTTGCCACATGATCAAGAGTTTAGCCTGTCTTTGCTCAAAGATTCTAGCAGATTGGAGATTTATTAAGGGAACAGAAAAAAATGGCAAAAATCAGGAATTGCTTGATGCAATTCAGACTTGTGGCCAAGCAGCGTGGTAGATGCAAGCTCCCTTAAGGAAATATAAAAGAAACACCCACAGTCAATATTTGTACAAATGGGAGCTGGAACTCTGCATTTTTGATCCCTGTGCAATATGTGCAGGAGAGAAGAATCATCGATGGGCTGACCAGTATGAGCAGAATGATGCTAGCTGGTGCAAAAGGTGTTCACTGAGTGAAGGTTGTGTTCAATGTCTATACTACAACTGAAGAAAGGAAATTGTTACAGTTCAGATTTTTAACCATTTCAACTTACTCCACTGCAATTTAATAAAATGAGAAAACTCTGGAAAATCTCAAATCTTCTCATAATTGAAAGTAATGATGAATGAGAATGAAGGGATATTTCAGCACATTTTTCAACTGCTCTCTGCATCTAGTCTGAGTCACTGCATAAATAACAGTGTTTGTGCAGCAACTCAATAACTGAAGCATGAATCCCAATTCCATCACAAGATAAGGCACGTAGAAATCCTTATAGCCCAAAGACCACATCCGTCTCCAGATAGAATGAAACATGTACAATGACCAAAGCACAATAAAATTGGCTGAGATAACAAATAGCAGAATGATAGATTTCCTTCGACTCTCCAGTTCTGGATCTTTGGCACTCTCCCCATGGCCATGAGAACGGAGTCTCCTGCGGGCTCTGCTGGTGACTATAATGTGAGAAACAGTCAAAACGTTGAGTATCAGAATCACAATGAATGGGATACATGGGTTCAGGATGTTGTGGGCAAATACAATTGCTCCCCAGACCGGTGAGAACATAACATCATGGGAAATGTTGCAAAACCAGGGGTCATTCCCCCCATAGTAATCACCCAGCAACATGAAATACCAGGAAATATTCTTCAAGCAGCTCAGCACAGTCACTGTTATGAGAAACACCACTGCTGTTTTCTCAGTGCAACATTTATCTTTGAGTCCCTGGGCGCAAATAGCCACAAATCGATCAAATGTGAAAGTGACCGTGAACCAGACAGAACAGTCCGTGGCTGCGTAAAGCAGGACGGCGTGGATGTTACACACGGTGAGAGACCACACAAAGTAAAACTGTTCATAGAAAACAATCGGAATTTGCCTCAAGATCAAGTCCAACATAATGACGAGTAGATCGGTCACTGCCATGGCCACCAGGTAACGAGTGACACAATTGGAGAGACCACATTGTTTTCGAGACAGCACCACAATCGTCAGTGAGATAACTGTGAGGAAATAATCAATGTCATGAAAGACCTGGCTGGGGAAAAGTTTGATTAATCAAAGAGATTTTGTGATATTCAATGTCTGCCAGCATCCAGTGTCTTACTGAAATAATTTCAAAGTATACACTGAGTCATGGAGGTTTACAGCATGCAAACAGGCCCTTCAGCCCAACTTGTCCGTGCTGTCCCGTTATTTTTTAGCCACTAAGCAAGCCTCAATTGCCTGCATTTGGCCCATATCCCTCCACACACATCTTATCTATGGAGTTGCCGAAACGCTTTATAAAGACAGTATTGTACCCGCCCCGACAACTACTTCTGGCATCTTATTCCACACAATCTGTGTGTAAAAGTAGCCACCTGGAGTCTTTTTTGCCTCTCCCCACTCACACTAAACCTGTGCCCTCTGGTTTTAGACTCACCTACCTTTGTGAAAATACATTATTTCTCGATCTCATCTGTTCCACTCACTTTTGTGGACTTCAATAAGATGATTCCTGAGGCTCCTTTGTTCCAGAGAAATGAAACGCCCCAATCTGTCCAGCCTCTCCTTGTAATATCAAGTCCCCACAGCATCCTAGTAAATCTTTTCTGCACTCTTCCAAGTTAAATAATGTCCTTTGTATTATTGGATGACGAGACTGTATACAGTTGAGAGGCCAGCACGTTTCTGTGCAAAATTGCCTTTCTGACCCTTTTGTATATCTCCCCCTCACGTTAAACCTTATGGTTTAATGGTCTTATGGTTTTAGACTTCCCCTATTGAGAAAATATATTGCCGAAATAAATGATGCCCCTCATTATTTTATGGACTCTTGTCAGGATTTTTAAGTAGTCCTTAACTTGCTTTGGTTCACCACATTGTTATATGGCGAGTTCAATAATGTTTCATGTCATTGGTACATTCTGGATTTTGATGGTGGGGAACTCAGCACTGGTGATCCCATTGCATGTCAGTGGATGATCGTTAGACATTCTTTTGTTGGAAATGGTCTTTGTTTGGCACTTGCACGGCACAAATGTGCTACACGTGCATGATGCGACAAAGCGAGGAGATGATTATCTGCAACATCCAAGAGTAAGAAGGGAGGCTCCTGCACACTAACTTCACCCCCTGGCCCCCATGGAGAGTCACATGGACAAACTACAACACTAGTTGTAGCGGAGGGTGGTTTCTAGCAGGTAAACATGAGAGCTGAGCCTCAGCTGATTCCACTTTTCCCACAACAGTTGGCAAAGTGGATGAAGGGGGCAAGTGTGGAGATGCATTCTCAACCACTCACAAACTTGTGGATGAAGGTAAATTTAAAGTATATTGATGAATGTTGCAAGGAGTCTTAAATTCACATGCAATGAAGTTACTGTGAAAATCCCCTAGCTGAGATACTCCGGCACCCGTTTGGAGAAACCAAGGGGACGTTTATTGTGGCCAATGCACATAAGCAGCGCATCTTTGGATTCTGGGAGGAAACCGGAGCACCGGGAAGAAATCCACACAGACACAGGGCGGGGCCGGGTAGCAGGGCAGCAATGTGCAGGCTCCACATAGTGAGAGACCCAAGCTGGGAATCGAAAGCGGGTCCCCGGTGCGGTGAGGCAGCAGTGCTAACCACTGTGCCACATTTGGGCTTCGAATCACTCTGCCAGCACCAGTGGACTGTAAGTGTGACACAGACCTCCTCTTTGTGTGGATTTGATTTTGAGCAAAACACTCAAATAGGAAGCGAGTGACAAAACTATAACATGTGGCGATTCCCGCCCCATTGCATTTCCATCAGGATTTCCTTTCCTTTCAATTAAATGTATAGAAATTCCTGGGGTCTGTTCCACGGCAACAGGAGGCAGAGATTCAATCAGTGAACATCTTGCGTAAGTTCAGACTCAACAGCCCCCTCTTCCCAGACCCTGTTTCGGAATAAGTTTCTGGAAAAAAGCAGTAGTATGCAAGCCAAATAAGGCAAGCAGACTGTGTCACGATCCTTGGAAACTCAGATGACCTCACAAATTATTCCCTCTTGTTGAAGGAGAAGAGGATTTTGTTGCCGAGAGACGTACAGTTGTTCTATGTCACTGGGACCAAATAGGGATGGTTAACATTATTTCTCCTTCACTCATGGGGCATAGGTGTTGCTGAATGGCGAGCACCGAGTTAAGCTTTCATGTGCCTTTTTAATAATCATTGGAACATGGGCTTCGCTGGCTGGACCAGCATTTATTGAGCATCCCTCGTTCCACTTGGAGGGCGCTTGAGAGTCAAGTGCCGAGAGCCAACCACATTGATGGGACTCTGGAGTCACCTGTCGGCCAGACCAGGTGAGGTTGGTGGATTATCTTTCCTCAAGGGCATTAGTGAACCAGGGTTTTTTTCAACAATCGATCATAGTTTTGTGATCATCGCTAGATTCTTCATTCCGGTTAGTTTTTTACTGAACTTAAATTTCACCACCTGCCGTGACCAGATTCCAACCAGGGTCACCCAGAATATTAACTGAGTTTCTGGATGAGTATTCGAACGATAATACCGCTACGCCATCTCCTCCCCATGCCGGGAGATGACTGATGTGCCACTCACGTTTGCCTGGAATAATACAGATTCATAGAAAGTGAGATATTGAAATTATTTCAGCATGAAGGAAGTGAATGAAAGGGATGTGGAAAATCATAGCTTCCCAATATTGCAGAATGAGGCCATTCAGTCCATCGAGTTTGCACCGACCACAATCCCACCAGGCCCTATTCCAGACCCCCTCCCCCACATATTTACCCCGCCAATCCCATGACAGGAGGGGCAATTTGGCACGGCCAATCCACCGAACCGGCAGATCTTTGGACAGGGGGAGGAGACCAGAGCACCCAGGGGAAATGCAGGTCGACCCAGGGAGAACAGATAAACTCCACACAGACAGTGATGTGAGATCGCTATCGAAACCGGGCCCCTGACGCTGTGAGGCAGCAGCGCTAACCACTCAGCGACCGTGCCACCCACGATGGACAAGCGAATGCGGCTGAATTTATGGGATATTCCACAGTGGGTTTCCAGCACAAACACGAGAATGTGAAAGTGCGTGTGCTCTCACATTCAGCATCATGTCCATCACTAAAGACAAGGTGGTGGCTGCAGATGTTTCGGGGCGAGTTGAGTGTTTCCAGCAGAATTTTGGACGATGTATATTCAGTGAAAGTCTGGTAACTGAGAGTGCGGACGGGAGATTGTTTTCCTTTGACAGACGATTCTGAGTTTAATCAGAGTCGCACGCGAGGGATCATGAAGCATCTCGGCTCAGTTAGAACTGTACATGCAATCCCACAGAGCAAAAGGAGGTGATTCAGACATCGCGTCTGCACTGGCCACATTCCCACCCAGGCTCTCCCCCCATCACTCCCATGCTAGCCCCCCTGACACTTCAGCGAAATTTAGCACGGCCAAAAAACACCTGACCCACACATCATTGGAGTGGGAGAGGAAAGTAGACCACCCAGAGGAAACCCATGCAGACACGGGGAGAACGTGCAAACTCTGCACAGACTGTGACCCAAGCCGGGAATCGAACCTGTGTCCCTGGTGCCGTGAAGCAGCAATGCTAGCCATTGTGCCATCGTGCATCCCTCCGGGATGGCAGCGGACAGGATGAGAGATCAAGAGGATATGAGTGAGTGTGCAGCGCATATACAAAGGGAGCAGCAAGACTGCCAGCGGTTTGGTTCAGCTGCATGGTTTAGCCAGAGAGGGAGCTGGAATGGGTGGGTATTGGGAGGATTTTTGGGTCGGTACCGCCACCAATTGCAACATTTCAGTGTTAAAAAAACAGCAATGCAACGCAAAATGCACGATTATATAATTAACAGCTGCACGGATGGACTTACAGGGGACACTAACGGAAGCCAGAATGGGATAGTAACCAGCCTGAACAACGTGAAGTATATACTCGATCCTCCAATACCACGGCAACCAGTCATTCCTTCCAAACAGCATGGAGAGCGCCCGCGATAAACTCCTGTCCAGTGTGGCATCGTTCCAGTGTACTGTCGTCAGATTCTGACCCAATTGCTGTAAAATATCCATCTATTTTCTTCTCAGATTCTGATCCCTTGCTCTACCATTCCAATCGCTTGTATCAGGTTCTGATCACTCCCCTCGCTGTTTGCGGAGCCTCCGATTCTTTGGAATATCGGTGTCGATGCTCCCCCGCTGAACCCCTGCTCTGAGTCACTGAAAGGAACCCCTTAATAATCAAAAGGGGGAAACCACCCAGGGACACAGTTACTGTCCATGGAGATTGACATTACTCCCAGTCACTAAACAAACATGCCCAGTTCATGCCTTTGGATCCAAAGCTTTGTGATGTCAAACAAAGTGGAACATTTTACATGAGTTCTGGCACCTTAACCCTGCTTCTATTTCCACAAACCTAACAACTGGTTTCTGTTTTATTTCAGATTTTTGATGTAAACGGCAGATTTCTTCCGTGAGATATTTTCCTTCGTCTGGACGGGAAGTATTTTGGGTTTGCTCAGGGAAGGGACCGGCCGCACTTTGTCAACGTGCCTCAGATATTCGTGTGCTGTCATGTGATTGGACTATTTTAAATATTAAAAGTAAACTCTGTTTAAAGTAGACGGCTTAAATTCTGATGTTGCAGTCACGTTAGCAGAATGTCCGTGAAGACCGCGGTTACTTTTAAACTCCGCATTTTTTTCAAGTAAAAGTTTATTTATCAGTCACAATCAGGCTTACATTAACACTGCAATGAAGTTGCTGTGAAAATCCTCTCATCACCACATTCCAGCGCCTGCTCGGGTACACTGGGGGAGAATTTAGCGTGACCAATGCAGCTAGCCCGCCCGTCTTTCGGACTCTGGGGGGAAAGCCGAGCACCCAGAGGAAACCAGTGAGGACGGGGCGGGAGTACGTGCAAACTCCACACAGAGAGTTTCCCAAGCTGCAAATCGAACCTGTGTCCCTGGAGCCCTGACGCAGCAGTGCGGAACCACTGTGCCACCATGCAGAAGGTGACATGGGCGGATGGTTTTGAGTTGTAAATGGACAAGCCTTATTGTTACGCTCACCAAAATGACATCTGCCAAAGATGATATGATTTGTTGATTTAGTATCACGATATGTGTCCATGCTAGTTCAGTCTGCCTGTCGCTGTATCTCTGTGTTTCTGTCTCATTCTCTCCATGTTTGCTCGATTTGAGACTGACTTTCTTTGCCGTTATCTCTCATTGAATTTCCCAAAGCCTTCTCTGGTCTTGATCGATCTCTCTTTTCCCCGACCTCAATACTGATTTCAAAAGTTGATTTTACATGATGTTGTCATTGGTATGTCACGTGAGTGTAACTTTAAGAAAGACTTTTTTTATATATAACTATGTGGCTTTCACCTACAGCTATGCCACCGGGGGTGGAGCTCTGTTCTGGCTGTCAGGTGATAGGGCTTTCGGTTTTGTTTGTTACATTCATGAGATTTTTTTTGTTGTTCCTTTAGGCTTTTAGTTTTGCTTTGGAGGAGTGTGCTTTTGGAAGAAATTTAGCAGCAAGCTCATAATCAATCTATCTCTTTCCGTGTTCTTTTTATTTAGTCCTGAAACTGGTATCAGTTACCTTATTGAACATAGAACATAGAACACTACAGCACAAACAGGCCCTTCGGCCCACAAGTTGCTCCAATCACATCCATATCTACCAAGCCATAGAACTATCTGTAACTCCCAATCCCATTAAATCCCATATACTCATCCAGAAGTCTTTTAAAAGACCCCAGTGAGTTTGCCTCTACCACCACTGAGGGGAGCCGATTCCACTCACTCACCACCCTCTGAGTGAAAATTATTATTACTTTTTATTAATAATAATATGAAAATTATTACTGTACACTCCTGATAACTCTCATTGCAAATACTTCACTAATAGACCAATCGGGATACACTGATTATTGGCCATGACATTTGTTCTATCAACTACAATTACATTTAATTTTATTTTCATCACTGTGAACCAGACATTTGTACCCTACGTTCAATGGAATCTGAATTATTGATGTCACAATCACTTCTATACTCAGGTGCATAAACCAAGAGTCTGTCCATTATTGTCAGTTTGTCTCAAGATTCCTTGGTTCCTTAAATCAGAAGCGATCTTACTGGAGACAATAGCCTTCTAAATCTTTATGTACATCACCAGGGAAGTGGGAAGCAATACTAACCCAATCCTGACTTATTAAATAGTACTTGATTGCCAGTGCTAGTTATTGACACAGGCACTGCACCAAACCTATTCTCAGGAAAGGAACAAAATACTTTTTGCAATGTAAGGACAACAACAAACTAGCATCTTGCAGCTCTGGCTCTTGACTGTTTTTTCACCTCAAAAATAGATGCGTTTGGAGACTACAACAAAGGCCACTGAGAATTGAAGCTGTATTTAAAGTTGATTTTATAGATGAATTCAATCTGGTATAACACTATATTGCTTGGAAAAGTATTTATTGCATTTGTGGCTGTCTATTATGCAATTAAATGCATAATGACTATAGAATGATTGAAGCAAAAGTTCACAGGACAGAGATTTGATCAGTTGGCTGCAGCACTATTCAATAGTGATATGTGTTGAGAGATCAATACTTTAATTTTTCAGTTCATATCTTCACTCCATTTCTCATTCTCTACAAAAATAGCCACATCGGTTCAAATATCGACTGAAAAACCAAAATAGATTGAAAGATATTTGCAACATACCACAGGCTTGCTTTTAAAAAAGAAAATCCAGTTGGTTAATGGGGGAAATAATGGTTGAATTAGACAAAGGGTTACAAACACTTTCGTAAGATTGTTTTAATGAACTGAAAACCAAAATCAGAATCAAAAAGACACAAACTTTAATGAATACAATCAAGCTAAATAACCAAACAAAATAAAATTTTCAAACCACAATATACAATAAAAGCTGGAAGAATTTATGAAGAAATCTTCATTCAAAGAGTAAAGAATACAATCAAAAGATGTAATGAATGCTGACTAATTGCTGTCACATCTTTTCGCATCAGTATTCTGATCTTAAGCAGAATCCTTATAACAGACAGTGACACTCCCAAGCTCTGTTTTTCCCCAGTTGTATGAGCTTGTGGAAACTATTGTAAAAAGGTGCAGTTATGATGGTTTACATTGGAATATCTCCAGTTTCATACAAAGATATTCTTGAAACTTCACATCTGGCATGCGAAGGCACCAAGTTACATATGCAGATTAACTTGTCTCAAGTCAGACAACTATCTTATAAAACCCTAATCATCCCTTGTTTCTTTGTTGTGCAAAATATACTTAACCAGCAGTATCCTTGAAAATTACCCACAGCTATCGCAATCATTAAAATCCCTACAGTGCATTTGACTCATCAAATTTGTGCCCTCAATTCCACCCAGGCTCTATTGCAAAAATCCCACCGATTGACCCTGCTAATCCCCCTGACACTAAGGGGCAATTTAGCATGGCCAATCATCCTAATCCGCACATCTTTGGGCTGAGGGAGGCAACAGGAGCCCCCAGAGGAAACCCATGCAGACACGGGGAGAATGTGCAAACTCCACACATGCAATGACCCGAGACCAGAATTAAAGCCGTGTCTCTGGCACTGTGAGGCGGCAGTACCAACCACTGCGGCACCGTGATGGTACTGATTGTACATTTTTGTTATTGTATGTTTTTCGCTGGCTATACGCTGGACTAAGTATTTATGGCTCATAGGATGTAACATTATGTATTCCTGCAACAGTTACGAGATGATCTATAACCATTCTGATTGACTGGGGTGGATGAAATTACATTTTTTGATATTATTTATTGGTTTGCAGTTTTAGAATAGTGATATAGATGCACTAGTGTGTAAAGCTGTCACATGAACAGAATGAGAAATATAACACAACATTATACGAGAGGCTGCAGTGTAGCCAAATTGATACCTGTATGGATGTCAATATGTGTGACTGTCTATCAGTGCATCCAGACCTTCCATTCCCATTGCCATCTGTGCGGAGACTACACATTCTTCCCGTGTCCGTGTTGGTTTCCTCCGAGTGCTTCTGGTTTCCTCCCACAATCCATAAATGTGTGGGTTAGGTGGATTGGCTGTGCTAAATTGACCCTAGTGTCAGGGGGATTAGCTAAGGTAAATGCATGGGTTATGGGGATAGAGCCAGGGTGGGATTGTTGTCAGCTCAGACTCAATGGGCTGAATTGCCTCCTCCTGCACTGTAGGATTCTATGATTGCTGAAGCTTATTTATTTATGTATTTTGATGAGTATCTCATTCAGTTTTTATTGGAGTCAAACCAGCAGAAAGGGAGATGGTTGTGATTTTTGGAAGTCCATCTATCTCAAACCCAGGAAACCACTACTCCTCAGGGTAGTGTCCCGAGTCCAAACATCTTCAGCTGCTTCATTAACAACCTCCCTTCCATTATAATGGGGATTTCGCTGATGATTGCACAACGTTCAGCATGATTCTTGGCTCCTCAGATACTGAAGCAGTCCATGTCCAAATGCAGCAAGACCTGGACAATATCCAGGGCTGACAAGTGACTTTCA
>JARDVH010000011.1:37137-47280 GCA_030324005.1 Negaprion brevirostris | reverse complement strand
AATCCCGACAGTGCAGAAGGAGGCCATTCAGCCCATTGAGCCTGCACCGACTACAATCCCACCCAGGCCCTATTCCCATAAGTCCACATATTTACCCTGCTAATCCCCCTAACACTATGTTCAATTTAGCATGGCCAATCAACCTAACCTGCACATCTTTGGACTGTGGGAGGAAACCAGAACACCCAAAGGAAACCAGGGGAGAATGTGCAAACTCCACACGCACCAGTGACCAGTAATTGAACTCGGGTCACTGGCACTGTGAGGCAGCAGTGCTAGCCTGTGGTGTGAACTTAATTCGCCAAGAAACCACTGTTACAGCATATTTGATGTTTCATACAGACAGCTCCCTTCTACACAGCTAGGTCCCACAAACAGCAGTGAGATACTTGAGCACTTCATCTGTTTTGGATATCCTTGGTTGAAAAATAACTGTTGGGAAACTAGGGGAAATTGCCACTCTTCTTTGAAAGCTATTGTGGGGTTTTTTTAATGTCCAAAAGAAATGCCCGGTTAGCAATTCTTCCAAAAGACGACGTCAGACATTGGATTTGATACAACAATGTAAACTGGGTCATATCTACATCTTTTCCCATTTTTATTGCCAATGAAGTCAAATATAAATACAAAAATCACTGCCAGTTCATTATGTTCTCTTTTTACACTCTCACATAAAACAACGATTATAACTGATATCACCAACACTGCAGCACCCCAGCAACACTGCACAAATACCTCAGCCTAAATGATGTGCTCGAATCCTAGAGAAATATTTAAACCTGCATCTTTCCGACTGTAAGTACTACCAACTAAATCAGGCTGAGCTGGCTATGATCCAGACTGTAAAATTAACATCATACAGTCAACCCCACGTATCACTGTGTGGTATTACTGTATGAATGCCTAGGGCATCCCTATCAAATTCCTTGCCGTTATTTTAATAGTAGCATCAGCCTGTTAATGCTTCAATAAAGTAGCAGACGGAGGAATTTGATATGGCTACAGTAAATGCTGTACGATAATATAATTAATCGTCACTTCTAGACTACGCAGCTTTGAGGGCATATTCAGCGAACCCTAGATTTGAAAAAAAATTCAGAAGTGAATGAAAGAGAATCAGTGCCGGAGGTGATCCCTGTCACTGATCCACACTTTTTGCTGGGAAAATGGACCACTTACATTTTCAGCCTACAATCTTGATCCAAAATACTTTACTTCAAAGGGAAACACTGCCTAGCGGTCACAGTGGCAGCATGGCATGGTGGATAGCACTGCAGCCTCACAGCGGGTTCAATTCCAGCCTTAGGCGACAGTTTGTGCGGAGTTTGCACGTTCTCCCCGTGTCTGCGTGGATGTCCTCCGGGTGCTCTGGTTTCCTTCGACATTCCAAAAATGTGCAGGTTAGGTTGATCGGCCGTGCTAAATTGTTCCTTAGTGTTGGGGATGTCAGAGGGATTAATAGGGTAAATACGTGGGGTTACTAGGATAGGGTTTGGGTGGGATTGTTATTGGTGCAGGGTCAACGGGCTGAATGGCTTCTTTCTGCACTGTAGGCACTCTATGACTGGATTAGCAGAGTAAATGCATGGGGTCACGGTAGGGAGGTGGGGAGATGAAATGCTCTGTCAGAGTCGGTTCTGACTTGATGGGGCGACCGGACTCCCTCTTCACTAACAGGATTCTGTGATTCTAATTACGAGTGGACCAAAATAGTCAAGGCAAAATAATTATTTGTGACAGTTTGCCAGTCATAGTTCCCTCTGGCCATAACTATTTTCCCTGAGAAAGATTGTGGAATAAGTTAAACAACATCCTGTGTGGAAAGTAGGCATATTCCACTGGAATCCTCTGGTTCTCATACTTCAGTACTATTTTTAGAATCAAGTTTTGTATGTGCATCAAACGTGCTGTAATTGAGTCTGTGTTGTAAAACTTTGCAACATCGCAAAGCAGAACATAGAGAAGGAAGATCTTGGGTGGAATATTATTATTTTGCTTCTGTGACTTTTTGTTTCATATGAGTGGACAGAAAGTAGAAATAAATAAACATACAAACTAAAAGTTGCATTTATATAGTGATTGTCATGACCCTAGGATGTCCCAAATTTTTTGACAGCCAATTAAATACTTCTGAAGTAAGAACAGAAAGTGCTGAAAAGGCTCAATAGGTCTGGTGAGAGAAACAGAGTCAATAGTCAAAATTTTCCAACCATTCATGCCAGTAGTTTTTCTCATTCTGCTACAGTGAACGGAGTTTGGCTTGTCACCAAAATCTCCATCTTTGTTGCAGTGGGACCATGGCATGAAGGGGCATTAAGATCGCGCCCAATGTTTCAAGTCAAGTATGACTCAAAGAAGAAGCCATGATGTGGAGATGGCAGCATTGGACTGGGTTGGGCACAGTAAGAAGTCTCACAACACCAGGTTAAAGTCCAACAGGATTATTTCAAATAACAATTCTGGTCACTCTGTTATAGAAAGGATAGTATTAAACTAGAAAGAGTGCAAAAGAGACTTACAAGGATGCTACCGGGACTTGATGGTTTGAGTTATAAGGAGAGGCTGAATAGACTGAGACTTCTTTCTCTGAAATGTAGGAGGCTGAGGGGTGATCTTATAGAGGTGTATAAAATAATGAGGGGCACAGATCAGCTAGATAGTCAATATCTTTTCCCCAAAGGAGGGGATTCCAAAACTGGAGAGCATCGGTTTAAGGT
Source organism: Negaprion brevirostris (assembly GCA_030324005.1). NCBI lineage: Eukaryota > Metazoa > Chordata > Chondrichthyes > Carcharhiniformes > Carcharhinidae > Negaprion > Negaprion brevirostris. The sequence goes on along the minus strand of JARDVH010000011.1, from coordinate 44,563 downwards.
GAGAGGGGAGAGATACAAAAGGGTCCAGAGGGGGAATGTGTTCACACAGAGGGTGGTGAGTGTCTGGAAAAAGCTGCCAGAGGTAGTGATAGAGGAGGGTAAAATTTAATCTTTTAAAACATATTTAGATGGTATGATGGGTGTGGAGGGATATGGACCAAGTGTGGCCAATTGGGATTAGCTGAGGGGTTTATACAAAAAGGATGACATGGACAAGTTGGGCCGAAGGGCCTGTTTGCATGCTGTAATTTTTTTTATGATTCTATGTCTCTAACTGAAAACTCCACATTATCATCAGTTCCCCAAGTGCGGAATCATACCCGTGCCAACCACTGTGCCACCATCGCCGTACGAACCATGGCTTTGCGTTCAATCGGCCGGCAATATGGTTTCTGCCATCACAACTTCCTGGGACCCTTTGTGGCTGGCACCCCAGCATGATCTTCTCTCCCACCCCCCCACCCCCCAAATATTCCGGCTACAGAGCTGAAGACCTTTCCCCAGAATTAGCCAAAATCCCCGCCAAGTCAGTCATGTCCAACTCCAAAAGTAGCACCTCCAAAAAATGTGGAAATGGCTCCAAGTATATCCTGTCTGACATAAAACTACACTTATGTGTCTATACGGGTAGAACTGAGGAATATGAGGGCGGAAATCACTTTGATAGCGTTGTACTATCACCCCCCGCCAAAAAATCTGGCAGGAAATTGAGGAGCAAGGATGTAATGAGATTACAAATCGAGTCAAGGAAATTAGTGTAGCAATAGTCCGAGATTTTAACGTTCCCAACATTGTGTGGGACAGACACAGTATTAGAGGGTTGGATGGAGAGACATTTGTTGAGTGTATTCAGGAGGGATTTCTCATTCAGTATGTGGATGGCCCGACTAGAGAGGGGGCAAAACTTGACGTCCTGTTGGGAAATAAGGAACGACAGGTGACAGAAGTGTTAGTGAGGGATCACTTTGGGACCAGTGATCATAATTCTATTAGTTTTAAGATAGAAATGGAGAATTATAGGTTTGTCCCAAAAGTTAATATTCTAAATTGGGGCAAGGCCATTTTTGATGGTATCAGGCAGGAACGTTCAGTGTGAATAGGGGGAGTCCGTGGGAAGGCAAAGGGACGCCTGGTAAGTGGCCGGCTTTCAAAAGTGTGTTAACCAGGGTTCAGGGTAAACACATTCCTCTCAGAGTGAAGGGCAAGGCTGGTAGAAGTAGAGAACCCTGGATGGCTCGGGATATTGAGGCCCTGGTCAAGAAGAAGGAAGAGGCACATGACATGCACAGGCAGCTGGGATCAGGTGAATCTCTTGAAGAGTATAGGGGATGGAGGAGTAAAATTAAGAGAAAAATCAGGAGGGCAAAAAGAGGACACGAGATTGTTTTGGCAAGTAAAGCGGAGGAGAATCCAAAGATCTTTTACAAATACACCAAAAGGTAAAAGATTATCAAGGGAGAGAGTCGGGCCTCTTAAGGATCAACAAGGACATTGGCCTGCATATCCATAAGAAATGAGTGAGATCCTAAATTAATATTTCTCATCAATATTTACCATTGAGAAAAAAACATGGATTCAGAGAACTTGGGGAAATAAATAGCGACGTCTTGAGGAGTGCCCAAAACGTAGGAAAGCTGAGGTCTTAAAGCGCATCAAGGTAGATAAATCCCCGGAAACTGATGAAGTGTATCCCAGGACATTGTGGGAGGCTAGTGAGGAAATTGTGGTTCCCCTGGCTGAGATAATTGAATCATCGATAGTCACGTGTTATGTACCTGACGACTGAAGGTTGGCAAATATCCTGCCTTTGTTTAAAAAGAGCTGCAGGGAAAAGCCTGTGAACTACAGGCCAGTGAACCTCTCATCTGTGTAAGTTGTTGGAAAGTATTTGAGAGACAGGATCGACGGGGGCATTTAGAGATGCAAGGACTGGTTAGAGACAGACAACATGTTTTGGGAGTGGAAAATCATGTCTCAGAAATTTGATTGAGTTTTATTTGAAGGGGTAACCAAGAAGATCGATGAGGCCAATGCAGTTGATGTTGTCTATATTTACATTAGCTAGGCGTTTGAAAAGGTGCCGTACGGTAGGTTATTGCATAAGGTTAAATCAAACGGGATGCAGAGTGAGGTATCTGAATGGATACAAAATTGGCTTCTTGACAGAAACCAGAGGGTGGTTGTAGGGGGTTAGTTTTCAAACTGGAGGCCTGTGACCAGCGGTGTGCCTCAGGGATCAGTGCTGGGTCCACTGTTATTTGTCAGTTTTATTAATGATCTAAATGAGAATAAAGGAGACATTGACATGACGCCAAGATTGGTGGCATAGTGGACAGTGCAGAAAGTTCTCTCCGATTGCAGCAGGATCTTGGTCAATTGGGCCAGTGCGCTGACAAATGGAAGGTGGAGTTTCATTTAAAAATGCGAGGTGATACACTTTGGTAGATTGAACCAGGGCAGGACTTACTCAGTTAATGTTACTGTGTTGGGCAGAGTTACAGAGCAAAGAAATCAAGGGGGTTATAGCTTCTTGGAAGTGGAGTCACAGGGGGACAGAGTGGGGAAGAAGGCACTCGGCATGCTTGGTTTCATCAGTCAGAACATTGAATACAGGAGTTGGGACGTCTTGTTGAAATTGTACAAGAGATTGGTGAGGCCACACTTGGAATACTGGGTCCAGTTCTGGTCACCCTGTTACAGAAAGGATTTCTATAGTAGGGTTTTCATGCTGTAAAAATTGACGTCTCAATGACGCTATGCCCAAGTGGGACAGTCACCATGTAATATGTGATCCAGACAGGCTACATGCCCCAGTGGGAGCAATGGAACTGAATGGGCTATTGCTCTGGGGCCACAGGTGCAAATCCCGACACGGGAACTGTTTGGACTTTAGCTCCATTGCAACGTTAACCTTGTGTATGTTGTTTCAGTTCGGGTGGATGGCAGATTCCAGAGACCGTTGTCCCAATCCATCGCTGTTCCGGATATTCCACAGCCTGGATACAGGGTAATTTCACACTTTCGAACATCAGAATTACACGGACTGTACGTTTCCAGTTCCATTTCTGGTAACAGTAACACTCCTCCCTTCACCTGCGGGCGTTGATGATAGGGAAGGCTAATTTGGTGATGAAATCCAATGTCAAGGGATGACATATCAATTCTTTCATGATGTAGAACATCATTGGTTAGCTCCTGTGTGGTGTCAGTCATACTTGATGTTTACCTTGATGTCTGGGTCTCGCTGCCTGGTGACAGAATCCGATTTAGAGTCCAAGATATCACCACTAGTGGACGCACTGTGGGAACAGTAGGAAGCACAGCTATCTCACAGTGCCAGGGACACGGCTTCCATTTCGGTCCTGGGTGACTGTCTGTCTGCAGTTTGTACATTCTCCCTGTGTTTTCTCGGATTTCTCTGGGTGCTCTGATTTTCTCTCAATCCTAGTATGTGCAGTTTTGGTGGATTTCCCTTGCTAAATTATCCCTTAGTGTCGAAACATGTATAATTTAGGAAGATTGGTCATGGTAAATTGCCCCCTTATTGTTCAAAGCTTTGCAGATGTGTGGATTGGCCATGCCACATTGCTCTCATTTTCCGAAGATATGCAAATATGTGGATTGGCCATGGCAAATTACCCCATTGATGTTAAAAATGTGTAGATTATGTCAATTCTCCTTGTGGAGTTGCCCTCATTCATCCCAAGGTAAATAGATCAATAAGGCTTATGGGGTAAATGCGTAGGTTATGGAGTATGCCTGGGTACCAGCCAATGCAGATTCCATCAGCTGAATGGGTTCGATCTGCACAATTGATATTCTAAGAATGTATGATTCTGTCGGCTGCTGGTGTTTCGTCAAATTTAACATTTACAATCATCTTTCCAGGAATACACCCCACTTTGTCCGAAGGGATAGCAACAAGGACAGTTTGTATTCACTGGAATGAAAATCCCTGCTTATGGTCCCATGACATAAAGATCAAGAACTGCGGCAATTACTTTGTGTATGAGTTGAAACTCTTATTCTATTGCGCTGCCTACTGCACAGGTACATGGCCGATTCTCATTGTTCTAAAAGCTGCTCCAGAATATCTGTGTCCAAAGTAATTATGACTGTTTCCTAATGAGAGCGTTAACTTCTCACCAAAATAAGAGGACACATGTCCAGGCTGAGTGCTGTGTGGAGTTTACACATTCTCCCCGTGTCTGTGTGTGTCTCCGCCGGGTGTTCCTCCCACACTCCATATGTGTGCAGGCGAGATGTATTGGCCATGCTAAAATTGTCTCTTAGTGTCCAAAGATGGGTGCTAAGTGTAGATTGGCCATGGTAAATTGTGTATTAGAGTCCTAATATGTTTTTGGATTTGGTTGATTGGCCTCGCTAACTTGCCCCTTAGAGTCAGGGAGATTTCCGGAATAATTTGGTAAAGTTACGGGAACAGAGCCGAAGTAGGATTGTTGTCAATGTAGGTTTGATGAACTGTCTTGAGAGAGAGAGAAAAAAGACCATTTGATGGTCACCCTTGTGTGAGGATGAAGTGATTAAATTCAATGAGGTGTCATGACTGAGTGGGGTTGGATTGAGTGACTGAGCTGAGTGGGGTGTTGTGACTGAGGCGGGTGGAGTGTAGTAACTGAGGGAGATGGGATGTAGTGACATGGGGAGTAGAAATACTTACTGAAGGCAGTGGGAAATACAGACTGAAGGCATTGGGTGACTAAGGTGAGTGGGATGATCAAACTGAGGGGAGTGGGATTTAATAGCAGGGAGTGAAATGTAGAGATGTGTAGAGTGGATGCAGTGACTGACAGGAGTGGGGTGAAGAGACTGATGAGATTGGGATGGACTGACTGAGGAGTGGGATAAATGGACTGATGTCAGTGTTGTGTCGTGACTGACGTGAATAGGGTGGACTGACTAAGGGGAGTGGGATAAGGGAGTGAGAGAGTCGGATTTTGAGAATGAGGAATGACGTTTTTAATGAGCGACGAGAGTGGGATTGAGGGAGTGAACTCAACAGGCTTTAAGGTGAGAGGTTTGTTGAATGAATGGAATGAGAAGAGGATGATTCAGGGAGTTACATACATGGGAATCAGGGAGTGAGGGACCGGGGTGTATTGACACGCATTAGTCTATTGCATGCATCGTACAGTGTGGTTCGATATCTAGTTGTCACACAGTATTTGAGCATTGATTGATTTTGGGTGAAATAAGTTGGGAAGTTTAAATTCTTCTGAATTTACGTAACAAACAGATGAGCAGAAATGGTTTCTCCTCCGTGATCTCCCAAACCTCCATCCTTGTTACAGATCCAGGGACAGTACCCACTGTTGGACCCAGTAACCCAGCACTGTCAGAATCCACTAATGCGGTCTCACTGAACAGAACAGAATCTACAACCTCAGGTACCCATCTGCTGCTAGTTTCTGTGGATGAGATGTACACCCAGTATTTCAGTGGGCTGGCACGGTGACATGTTGGTCAGCACTGCTGCCTCACAGCTCCAGAGACTCGGTTTCCATTCCCGGCAATGTCTGTGTGGAGGTTGCACATTCTAAGAACATAAGAAATAGGAGTAGGAGTCGGCCATCTGGACCCGTGTGCCTGCTCCGCCATTCAATAAGATCATGGCTGATCAGAACTGGATCAGTTCCACTTTCCCGCTTTCTCTCCATAACCCTTAATTCCCTTGTCTATCAGAAACCTATCTACCCGTGACTTAAATAGCACCCGGAAGAAACCCATGCAGGCACAGGGAGAATGTGCAGACTCCATACAGAGAGTCACCCAAGGCCGGAATTGAACCCGGATCCCTGACGTGTGAGGCAACTGTGATAACCACTATGCCACCGTGATTGAGGGTCCCAACACTGGGAAAGGACACCCAATTGAGAGACATACTGCTAGCAAAACCCCTCCACCCGCAACCCCTGTCCCTGTGACCCGCACCCCACAAAACCCCGTCTATCTTCACCTCCCTGGGCCCAGGGGTTTAGTAAGGATCCAGGCCTGCATGAGTGTCTTTCCTGCATCAAACACTGCCTCCAGAGGCCACATAATCCATGCAGAGGGTGTTTCTGCCACACATTTCTGCTCATAATCCTGCAAATTCCCATATATGTTGGAGTTAGAAAAGAGATCACGGTGCAAAAAGATCCCCAGGGTAGAGGTGGCTTCTTCTGAGGCCAATATTAAGAAACAGCATTGTAGTTCTTTCAAAGATCCAGCAGATTTTTGATGGGCTGAATGGTCTCTTTTTGTCCTGTGTGTGTCCGTGTTGCTCTCTGATTCTGTGATCCTGGGGAGCACCTGCAGTCGCATCATTTTCCAGTCTGTCTGATGGTGTGATTCCAGACTGGTTCTTTGACGAGGCGAAGTGAAGGGCAAAATGGTGGCCCATGCTCCAAGGGACAGGCCACAACAGAGTGGGACATATCGTTGAAGAATTGGTGCTGGGACAGGACTGTGGTGTTGGAAGTGAGGAAGATTTCTGCACCCGCCAACATTCGCCTCCTCCCTCTGCCAAACCCAATTCCCATTTACCCAACTCCCTTTCCCCTCCTCCTCCACAACCCTGAAAGGAAACAAAAGGAGGAATCTGTGCTCGGTGTATCCACTTGCCAACAACAGACTGACTAATGAGTGAAAACAGTTAACATCGAGTGGAGAGCAGCAATTATATGAGCTTCTGTAATTAGGGTGCAGAAGGAATACATCATCAACTATTTGTTAAGCGGCCTAAAGGACACAAAGGACTTTATTAATGCCGTATTAGAATTAGAAATCCAGAGGGAACAAAATAAGCTGCTCCAGAAGGTGGGAGCCCTGGAGAAAATCATGTTACTGTGTTGGTGCGACAGCTTCGAAACAAAAGCAGCTCAACAGAACCGCTCTGCCGTTTGTTGTAACGTGTCCGACAGAAACAAAACAAAAGGATTTGGATTCCTCCAGCATCCTTCAGGAGCTCAGAATGCGCCAGGGTGCATTCCAGCCAATGAGGTGCTTGTGGAACATGTTCACTGATGTATTCCGGCAGATGGTTTGTGCACAGCAAGCTCCCACGGATGACCAGATCATCTATATTTTTATGTAATGTTGGTTGAGGGACACGTATTGAGAGACCTCCCCTCTTCTTCTTCAAGAATTGCCACGGGGTCTTTTGTATCCATCTGGGAGGACAGGTGGGGGCCTCGGATTTATGTATCACCTAAGATATAAGATGATAAGTGTATAATATTTTGAGTGTATAAGATTTTGATGGGTATAGATAGAGTGGATGCAAGCAGGCTTTTTCCACTGAGGCTAGAGGAGAAAAAAACCAGAGGGCATGGGTTAAGGGTGAAAGAAGAAAAGTTTAAAGGGAATATTAGGGGGGGATTCTTCACGCAGAGAGTGGTGGGAGTGTGGAATGAGCTGCCGGATA
>JARDVH010000011.1:15001-25139 GCA_030324005.1 Negaprion brevirostris | reverse complement strand
CAACCTATCTTCATAAGGCATGCCTCCCAATCCATGCAACATCCTTGAAAATCTCCTCTGCACCCTTTCAATAGCTTCCACATCCTTCCTGTAGTGAGGCGACCAGAACTGCGCACAGTAGTCCAAGTGGGAGTTTTAAACCCCCAATTGCCCGCATTTGGCCCATATGCCTCTATATCCATCGTACCTATGTAACTATCGAAACAGGAGAATGAGTATAGAGAAATGCCATAGAGTGATTATTCCCCCCATTGCAAAAGTCACATGAAAATAAGAAGGTCTGGAAAACCTGTGTTCAGTTTTTTCTCAGTATCGAATTGCTTGAATAATTGGTGTAAATGGATATCTCAGCACATTGTTTAACTGCTCTCTGAATTTAGTCTGAGTCACAGCATAAATTGCAGTGTTTGTACAACAACTAAGAAGCTGCAGCATGAAGCCCATGTCCTGAACATACACATCCATCCAAACAGACTGATCATATCCCAAATTCCACACCCGTCTCCATATGGAATACAACATTAACATTGACCATAACAAGATAAAATTAGCTGAGATTGCAAACAATAACATTATTGACCTCTTTCGGCTCTCCATCTCTTGGTCTTTCGGAGTCTCTCCAGTGCTGTGAGCTCGAAGTCTCATGCGGGCTCTGCTGGTCACTAAAATATGTTTGACCGTTAAAGAATTGAGCAGCAGAATCAGGACAAAAGGGACACATGGGTTTAAAATGTTGTGGAGCAACTCCAGTGTTAACCAGAATGAAGATTTCAAGACTTCCGTTTTGAAATCGCAAAACCAAGGGATGTTATACAGCAGATAGCCACCTTCTAACATAAAATACCAGAAAATGTTCTTTAAACCGCTCAGCACAGTCACCGTTAAGAGAATCACAACAGCTTTCTTCTCACTGCAATATCCATTTCTCAGCTTCGGACAACAGACCGCCACAAATCGATCGAGAGTGAAGGTGACGGTGAACCAGACAGAGCAGTCAGTAGCTGCGTAAAGCAGGACAGCGTGGATATTACACACGGGGACTGACTTCAGGAAAAGTAGCTGTTCGCCAAACACAACGGGAATGTGCCTCAATACCAGGTCGAGGATCACGACCAATAGATCCGCCGCTGCCATCGCCACCAGATAACAAGTGACACATTCGGAGAGGCCACATTTCCTGCGCTTAAGGATTACAATTGCGATCAGGTTCACTGTTAGGAATGGACACAAACAATGGATATCAGGTGGGAGGAAAGTCAAATTTCTAATTGACAAATCTCTAATTTTCACGTTTGCAGCTGCAACCCGTGTTGTTTTGCAATGAACGATACTGACAGAACGGCCTGCAAAAATGTATCAGGAAGCAGAGAGCACATTACAGATATTGGTCAGGAACAAAGAGGGGTGTGCAGCAAATGGGAGAACGTGCAGTGATCGGTAACGTTCCAGAGTGCGGGGCGGAGGTGTTACAAGGATATGGGGTTACAAGGATAGGACCCGGTTGGGACTGTTGCCGGTGCAGGCGTGATTGGCCGAAAAAACCTCCTCATGCACTGCAGGGATTCTTTGATTCTATCTGTGATGTGGAGTTTTCCCAACCTCGCTGCTGAGAAAAACATGATGACTTTCTGGGAAGCAATATTTACCATCTGCAGGGCTTAATTTAGTTAATGAACAGAATGTTCTAGAAATACCGAAAATGAAATTAAATGATACACATGCATTTAATAACATTCTCCACATGGAAAAACAATGCACAGTTTTTTTCTTGAAACATTAAGACACAAAGACAAGGAATGGAGACTTCTGGAATTTCAACAATTTATCATTTTTCTCAGAAATGTGGAACTGGTCAGAACACTTCAGTTCAGCCCTTAAAGTGTTGGATGAATATTATTTCGATTTGAAATTTTACTTTGCTTAAAGAGTTTAATTATTGAATTAATAACAAGTAATTACATTTCAAGGTGTCTGGGCTTTGGTCTGAATTGTATTCCAGCCTCTGCAGTGAAGACTTGCAATTGCACATAAAACACTCCTTCACTGCCTGCGATGAATTCTATACAGAACATTTCTGTTCCCAGTACCAGGATACACGCCACCTCCTCACATCCTTTCTCTTTTATTTTGAATGACTGATTCCAGACATGATGAACATGCCAGTTAGATATGCTTCCCTGTCCAACGATCAGGGTGCCAGGTTGACAAAGTCCATTCATTCAAATTCCCGAATTTGTTTGGGTTAGAAATAGAAACAGCTTTTAGATGTTGGTAGGTCCGATTTAACGTGCATGTGATTACAAGGGACATGTGATCAGGTTTCAGGCTGAGCAAACAATGTTTCTCTGTTCTCCGGGAGTTTTGTTCCAATATCCAACAGGCATTTTATTGCGCATTATAGCTTTGAAATGCAAACTACCGATAACGACCGAGTGTCCTGAGGGAGTTCCTGAATCCTGACGCCTGAGCCAAAAAACCATTTACCCCCGTTGGGGACAGAAAGCGTGGAGTAGTGCGTGTTGGGGACAATTTGTCTCACAGTTCTACCTGAAGCTGGAAACCTATAATAGGGTGATGTTTCCGATAAACAATCCAGAAATAAAAAACTAACGTTGTGTGCTAATGAGAAGATTATTGGTTCAAATGATTGTCTTTGCATATTAAGCTAAAAGTGGAATGGACGAGTATTGTATTAAAATTCACTCTGTATATTTAAGAGACATTTTTATTCTTGTTAAAAAATAATTTGTAGCTGGGTGATGTCGTTTTCTATCATGTTTGATAAAGTAATTTAAGAAAATTAACTGGTAGATTTTTTTGAGAGAAGACCCAAGTTTGCATTGACCTGTGTAGTTGGGCTCATATCAAAAGCAACCTGAGAATCACTCCTCCATATTCCCCACAATGTCTGTGCAATATGTCACTGTGGAAGTAAAGCTGACATAAGAAGATGTCTTGAGTATTTGGAGGAATCTTGTATGGCCACTCTCACAGATACACACGCCCAGACATACTGACTTTTATTAATGTTAAACCACACATAAACTCGCATACGTGTACACGTGAACACAAATTCCTACTCAAAATCACATACACACACAAACAAATACAGGAAACTTCCAGACATACACTGCCAAAGGCCATTTCACATGCAGAAATCCACAGTCACTCCGACGCACAACGACATGCACAAATAATCTCACTTACACATACACACACAAACTCATGCACCAAAGCATGCACATACAAATTCGAAGATATCACAGGTGTGAAGCGATTTTTTTGCAAGCTCCAACATCATACCCTCTAATTCTATCTATCTTTCGTTCTACACTTTAGAAACTGCACTCTTTGTTAAACTCTCCAATAATGTTCTGTTTCAATTTCTCACAGTGATGATGTAACACTATATTCTGCACTCTCTCCTTTCCTCCTTCCCTGTGTACTTTATGAATGGTATGTGTTTCATGTACAGCACACAGGAAACAATACTTTGCACTGTGTACCAATACATATGAAAATAATACATCAAATTAAGAATAAAATGAACCATACAGACATGCACTCGCACCAAGCACAACAAAAACACACAACTGCACACTCACTCACACAAGAAATACAGGAGAGATGTTAGAATTTAGGTTGTCTAAGAGGTAGCAACTGGCATGTCAGTGTTACCGACAGATGCGAGATGTGAAATCTTCTTTCCTTTCATCCAGTTATTTATCTTCTGTCTCCAACAAATAACATTTCAGAGAAGGAGTGTTTTTACACATCCAGTGAGGTAATCTGTAAGTGCGACCAAAATACAAATCTCAATTTAAAATTCAAGTGCATTCATTACTCTATGCGGAATGGAAAACACATCAGACACTCCCTCCTGAAACAGATAGTCGCACACACTGATTGAGAAGGATAACATACACTTGGATTATCAGGAGTGTAAAACAAGAACACATCATTATTCTGAGTATATAAAAAAACACAATCACTTTGCACTTCTTCAGATGGGCCTTGAAAACGCTGCCGGCCTGAAAATTTTCAACTCGTTTCTCGAAGACAATTGGAGATTGAAAACCTCAAGCCGATCGGTTCCTGAATCAGAAAAGTAACATCACGATGATGGTTTGCTCCACTCTGTCCCTGGTGGCTCCATCACTCTTGATATTAATATGCTATTTTAACCCAGTTGTTTGGCGCTGGGCAACCATCTGAGTGTGGGTGATATGAACCATGTCACTATGGTGAAGCCTTCACCTCTGAGAAGGCGACGTTTTATTCTCCTCAGCTGAAATTGGACGGAATGGTTTACTGTTCTAGAATTAAGGTGCCATGGTTGCTGCCAGGCTAGTTGTCAATGACTAACATCACACACTGCGCATTGTCACACACCAAATGTATATCGAATACTGGGAGCATTTCCAGTTTCTATAACATCTCCCACATTGTTTTGGGGCCCAGAAGCGACTCTTCCAATATCAGTAACTCCCGAACCAAGGAAGACAGTGAGAGCCCTGATCCTGCCTCTCCTCTCTGAGGCACCAAGCAGTGTCTACATCTCACGTTACATACATGTACTCCGTCACATGGTGGAAAATTGATGGAGAGCAGAATAAAAGATGATGTGCTATATGTGCTATATGTTCCCATTTCGGCGGATGAAGTATTTGTGACTCCAGACAGAGGGATTTATTTTCGCTGAGCAGTTCACTCAGTTGTATAGAAATTATGGATGGGAAACAAGTGCTGATATTAGGAGTGGCATCCATATTCATTCATGATAAATAAATGGAAACAATCGCTGGACTGACCTGTTCCTCAACTTTAATATTGAATCTGCATTCATTAATTGAATATACAATGACCTCTGTGCCTCACAGCACCAGAACTGCATTCGATTCCCGGTTTTGGTCACTGTCTGTCCGGAATTCGCACATTCTTCAGGTGTTTGCGTGGGTTTGTTCCGGGTGCTCCAGCTTCCTCCCACACTCCAAAGATGTGCGGGTGAGGTGAATTGGCCGTGCTGATTTGTAGCTTCATGTCAGGGTATTAACGAGGGTAAATGCATGGGGTGATGGGGATAGGGTCTGGGTGGGATTGCGGACAGTGCAGGTTTGATGGCCAAATGGTGTCCTTCTGCACTGCAGTACGTCGGTGTAAAAAGGAACTGCTGTGAGTAGCAAATGCGATGTCAGTGGGAATAAAGAAAACTCAAGCTCAAATACAAAAACATTTTTATTGTCCTGGTCTTCTGAAAGAATAATTTTTACGTGCATGGGATCCCTCCCTGAAAAAATGTGTGAAGCAGTATTTTTGACTGTAATGGGTGTGTCTACAGGGGGGGGTCCCAGAGGCTATTCCTTTGCGCAATATTACAATTAAAAGGATTGTTTAGCAGTTACTGCATTTTTTTAATTAGAAGTTGACTTCCCCAAGAAATACAATCAGATGAAGGATCAAATTTTACATCTAATTTATTCAAGGATCCATGCTTGGCTTATGAATAAAATAATTTAAATCAACCGCATCCCATCTGGAATTACAGGGAGAGATATAGCATCAAACTTTAAAGACCAAATTCATAGCTTACTGTCAAGATTATCCAGAGGTTTGGGATAAAGGAATTCCATTTGCACTCTTTGCAATGAGGATTGCGTCCAATGTGTCAACCAAATTCATTCGTTTTGAATTGGAAAATTGCCATGAGCTAAAAGGACCATTTAAATTGATATAGAATAAGTGAATTGGCTCGGAAACATTTAAGAAAGGCACAGCATGTGATTAAACAGGAACCCAATAAGAAATCAAAAAAACGTTATTTTGCTGGTGGGGATAAAGTCTTCGTGTTGCGACCAATGGTAGTGGAACATTTGAAAACAAGGTTTAATGGGCCTTATCAAATTGAAAAGAAATTGAGTGTGGAGCATTATTTGATAAGAACGCCACATACAAGGAAAGCTGACGGAGTATGCCTTGCGAATATACTTCAAAGATACTGTGTTCGGGAAGAATTGCCTTAATCTTGTGATCTTAAAGCAAGATTTTGCCTTCCTGAAGTAAATAATTTGTTGTTAGTAGTTTGCCTCACGTCCTTGATGTTCTGGGACGCTGACTTATCTTCATACTGTTCGGAGTGAACCCAGATACTTTCACACTTCATACCAAGAACTCAACTTCACCGATCACCTGAGCAGCTAGATATTGCTGTGTCGAGCCTGCTTAAACGATTTTGTCTCTGCAAGGCTCTTGGTTTATCCTGGCCAAATTCAAGATGCTAAGCTTATGCTTCAGGCGGGCTTCTTTGGAGTTTCTGACTTGCAGAAATAAGATAGAGAATCTGGTGGACTGGTGCGACGAGAATAATCTCTCCCTCAATGTCAACAAAATGAAGGAAATTGTCATCGACTTCTGGAAGTGAACAGAACATGTCCCTGTCTGCACCAACAGGAACGAAGAGGAAAGGGTCAAGAGCTTCAAGTTTTTAGATGTCCAGATGAGCAGTGGACTGTCCTGTTCCCTCCACACTGACACTGTCGTTAAGAAAGTCCATGAACACCTCTACTTTCTCAGAAGACTAAGCAAATCCGGCATGTCAGCGACTACTCTCACCGACTTTTACAGATGCACCATAAAAAGCATTCTTTCTGACTGTATCACATCTTGGTAAGGCTGCTGCTCTGCCCAAGACCACAAAACATTACAAAGGGCCAATGAATGCAGCCTAATCCATCAGGTAACCCCACCGTCCATCCATTGACGCTGTCTACATTTCTTGGTGCCTCGGCAAAGCAGCCAGCATCATTAAGGATGCCACGCACCCCTGACATTCTCTCTTCCACCTTCTTCCATTGGGAAACAGATACACAAGTCTGAGATCATGTACTCATCAACTCAAGAACAGCTGCCGTCTGCTGCCGTCAGACGTTTGAAATGCATTATGATAATCTTTCTCTACACCCTATCGATCACTTTAACATAAATTCTGCACTCTCTCGTTACTTCTTTATGAACAGTATGCTATGACTGCATAGCATTCAAGAAACAATACTGTATGCTAATACGCGTGACAATAATAAATCAAATCAAATCAAAATGTTCACCTCCCTTGGGCTTGTTGCTCCTCGTTCCAACATTTCTGACCCACAGATAACAGATGCCCTTCACGAGTGACACAGTCAGATAATTCATAGAATTTCTTCAGTGCAGAAGGAGGATATTCAGCCATCAAGTTTGCACTGACCACAATCCTACCCAGACCCTATCCACACAGCCCTGACATAAGGGGCAATTTAGCACGGCCAATCAAATTAACCTGCACATCTTTGGACTGTGGAACCATAGCACCCGGATGAAACCCACAAAGACACAGGGAGAATGTGCAAAATCCACATGGACGATCACCCAAGGCCGGAAATGAAGCCGGGTTCTTGGCACTGTCTGGTATTAGTGAGAACCACTGTGTTACTGTCCCTCCCCAATGGGGCCACTTCTTTCACAGGAACTTCCTTAACTTGTCTTCCCACTTCGAACGTTCTGCCATTTTCCCGCTGCTTCTAGTTAAACTCAGGAAGGAATCCATACCGTTTCATCCAGTAACTGGCTTGCACGAAAGGATTAATTCCTCCTCCCCGCTTGTCTGACGTATTAGGAACGTGAATCAATCCACATCTCTCAATACTGCCGGAAGATAGGGCTTGCCCCTCTCGTGGTCTGCTGTAAGGTTACCGACCCCTCTTTAAGCTAGGATTTCCTATGCTCCCTTTTATTGATCAGAGTAAATGCCAGGTTTGTTCAGAATCTTTTAAAGGTTTGGTACGTCCAACCCAGAGCAACTTTTACAGTTCCTACTGATTGGCTTCCTGCCTGGGTGACATTAATGATGGTACAAACCTTCCTGTTTTAACTTCTAATAGCCACAAAATCGGCATAAATATTTAACCACAAGTTACTTTTTTGTGCAGCTACTTAGAAAACAGTCTATACTTGAAATTCATGAATTAAGGATTCACAATTCATTACTGAACATAAGATGGACTTTCCCTTGAATATGGAGCCTGGCCACGATTTCCTGCATGGACATCAGCCTATTGATGTTGTCTACTTTTGTGAACGTTGATCCCAGGATTTTCATTGGTCACAAGATCTTTGTTGCAGCATTTGTATAATTCAAAAGCTCCTTGGCAACTGGGCAATGGTTTGATCTGAAACCTGATTGCATTGTTCCTTTAGGTCAATCAGATAAAAACAGCACCAAGGCTGGGACCCTCGGTATCAAATCATGTTGAACTTTACTGCATGTAGCCGACATATCAATGACAAAGATACTTTCACTTCAAGATGTCTGGAGCCATTATTTTTTGGTAACACGTTCCGACATTTTTCCGGCCAATCTACGCAACACACCTATATATTTATATAACACCTCCTTCACTATTAATGATGTATCAATCTTGGTGTTGTCTACAAACATCCTAAACACTCCCCCTCTATATTTTCAACTGTATCATTTATGGATATAACAAACAATAAGACTACCATTACCACCCCTTATCGTATACCACTGGACACTGGCCTCCAGTCACTCGAACAGCCGTCTACCACTAATCATTGTTTCCTATCACTAAAGCCAGTTTCTGATCTATCTCGTGAAGTTTCCCTGAATTCCATGTGTTCAACCTTACCAATCAGTCTCCCATATGCTATCTTGTCAAAATCTTTGCAAAATTCTATATAATGTAAAACAAAAACCGATTTCCCTTCACCCACACATTTGGTTACATTTCCAAAAAATTCTAACACATTTGTTGGGCAACACCTCTCTCTGATGAAGTCATGCTGACTACTGTCATTCTCTGTGACAGTCGGTGACTTTTCCCTCTGCTCAATTAGGAACCCCCAGAGGGATGTACCCCGCCTCATAATTTTCAACAAATGTGCATGAGATGATGAGAAGCGATAAGTTTTGGTGAATTAAAACTGTATCTGACATCTTCAGTCCCGAACAATTAACAAAATTTTAATTTAACTATTGACAACCTCATAAAAACAATTAAGAAAATGAATAACAATCCTAATGATGCAAGACTCACGAATGAAACAGTCATTCTCCAAGGTGTATATATATATATATTGTAAATATATATATTTATATATGTATATTTACAAAACCAGGCACAGGGTCTCTGAGGACTTGCTTTAACTATGAGTCCAAATTAAAAATCTTGTTTTGTGTTGGTGCAAATATCTCTTGCTCGCTTTTGCAAAAAAATGTTGCAAATATCCCGGAGCCTGTTGCCTTCACACTGCTGTTTAAGTTTCAAGCAGGACGTGGTCAATGCCATTTGACATTTTAGCATTTCTTGAGAGTATTGACATTTGTCAAATACCACATTTTTAACCTTATCTACACAACACTGTCTCTTATTAACCCATGCTTTACCCATTAGATATTAATTCCCTCCTTCAGAATTTTCTACATTAGTTCCCCTGCCACTGCTGCGAGACTCACTAGTCTGTAATTTCCTGGCCCTATTCTACCACCCTTCTTAAAAAGGAGGAACCATATTTGCTGTCCATCAGAGCACTTTCACTTACTGCCTGGGAAGAAGTCTCACAAGCCACGAGCTTTCGGAGCGCTGCTCCTCGGTCGGGTGAGTGGGATTTCAGTTCACAAACAGGGCATGTAGAGACACCTACTCAATGTATAAAATAATGGTTGGAATGCGAGTCTTTACAGGTCATCAAGTTTTAAATATACAGACAGTGTGAGTGGAGAGAGGGACAATCACAGGTTAAAAAGATGTGTATTATCTCCAGCCAGGACAATTTGTGAGAATTTGCAAGCCCAGGCAAGTCGAAGTGGTTACAGATAGTGTGACATGCACCCAAGGTCCTGGTTGAGGCCGTCCTCATGTGTGCAGAACTTGGCTATCACTCTCTGCTCAGTGACTCTGTGCTGTCGTCTGGACTGAAGGCAGCCTTGGAGAAGCCCTCCGTACAAACAGTATCTGCTTAGATGAGGAGGATCGCAACAGGCACCTCCAGGCGCTGAAAGATGCCCCCATAAGAACATAAGAACATGAGAAATAGGAGCAGGAGTCGGCCATCTAGCCCTTCGAGCCTGCCCCGCCATTCAATA
>JARDVH010000002.1:537830-556711 GCA_030324005.1 Negaprion brevirostris | reverse complement strand
AAATGACAAATAGGAGAGGAGCCTGCACTGATCCCTGTGGAAAACCGCTGCTAACTGGTCTCCAGTCTGAAAAAAAATCCATCCAACACCATCCTCTGTCTTCTCTGAGATAACCAGTTACTTATCCAATCGTCAAATTTCCCTCTATTCCACAACTCCTTACTTTCTTCGTGCGCCTACCATTGGGACACTTTTCAAACGCCTTACTAAAATCCATGTATACAACATCAACTTCTCTATCCTCAGATACATAATTAGTTAGCACCTCAAAGAATGTAATCACATTTGTGAGGCAAGACTTACCCTTCACGAATCCATGCTGACTATCCCGGATTAAGCTGCATCTTTCCAAATGGTCATAAATCCTAAATCTTGGGACTTTTTCCATTAACTTGCTGACTGCCAAAGTAAGACTATCTGGTCTATAATTACCAGGGTTATTCCTACCACCTTTCTTGAAAAGAGGAATAACATTAGCCACTCTCCAATTCTCTGGCACTATCACAGTGGATATGAGCACAAACGATCAAAGGCTCTTCAATCTTACCCCTTGCCTCCAAATAAACCTAGGATGTATCCCATCTGGCCCAGGGGGCTTATCGATCCTCAGATTTTTCAACATGACGAATACATCTTCCCTCAGGTCATTTAACTCCTCCAGCCTATCAGCTTGTCTCGCACTCTCATCCTCAAAAACATGCCCCTCTCCTAGGTGAACACTGAAGAACAGTATTCATTCATCACCTCTCTGACTCCATGCTCAAGTTCCCACATCTATCCCTGAATGGCCCCAACTTCACCATTGTCATTCTTTTATTTCTGACATATGAGTAAAAAGCCTTGGGGATTTCCTTCATCCGACCTGCCAAGCACTACTCATGCCCCCTCCTAGCTCTCCTAAGCCGTTTTTTAACTCATTTTTTGCTACGTTGTAACACTCAAGCAACCTCACTGAACCTTGTTTTCACATCCTTACATATGCTTCATGTTTCCTCTTGACAAGCATTCAACCTCTTTTGTGAACCGTGCTGCCCTCACTTGGCCATTTCCACCCTGCCTGACAGGGACATACCTATCAAGGACACACTTGTTCCTTGAACAAGTTCCATTTTCATTTGTGTCTTTCCCTGACAGTTTGTGTTCCCATCATATGCTATCTAATTATTGCCTAATCACTTCATAATTAACCCTTCTCCAATTGTAAAACTTGCCTGGATGTTTAGTCCTTCACTCTTTATTGCAACAATGAAAGACACAGAACTGTGGTCACTTCCTCCAAATTGCTCTCCACAAACAAATCTAACACTTGGCCCGGTTCATTACCCAATTTGTCTGTTTGGATAATTGAGGGAAAATTCAGCATGGCGAAAGCATCTAACCAGCTCGTCTTTGCGACTGTGGGACGACACTGGAGCCTCCAAGGAAACACACGCAGACATGTGGAGGGAGTACAGACTCCACACAACTTGTGGTCCAAAGTGGGAAATGGTCCCATGTCCCTGGCGCTCTGAGTCAGCAGTGCTAACCACTGTGCCAGCGTGCCATGCTGAGAGATAGATACAGTCTTCTTGAGAATGAAAAGTTGACTGGAATTCATCAAAGAGCTTTCCAAAGGTGTTCGATTGGCACCCAGGGCTACAAAGTCTCTGTCCTTGCTGCAAGGCAGAATACAGCCACAGGGAAAAAAAAAAACATCCACAAGACATTTTCTAACTATCCAGCAGGATTTGTAGGTCATAAATTGCCTCACTTGCAGGTTAATATGTTTAAATAACGATGAAATGTGTTCCTGAATCAACACAGCACGCACACAGTGATGGACACTCCCATCAATGTTGGAGAAACATTGACAGATGAATTTGAAATTGGTTGAAATTCGCGTTAAAAAAAAATAGACCACTGTCTGCTGTCGCATACAGATCCCTGGACATGCTGGCTTTGATGCAGCTTGAGTCATGTCTTGCCCTGCTTATATCTCAATCCATTTTCATGTTTTACCACTTTCTGTTGGAACACATCGTTCTTGATGCAGAATCAAATTCCCCACATTTCAACAGCAACAATTGTTAATTTAAGTGACAAAATTTCTCCGATAAATAACACAAAATGACGTTCAATTATTCAGTCTTCATTCTGACTGTGCCCTCTTTTGTGCAAACACAAATAAATATAATAATTCATGATATTTGTGTTTGTCTGTGTAAAAGGGCTAACTTGAACACGTCTGTGTGTGTTTGTGCATGTCTCTGAGTGTCTTGTTTTTATTTATTTTTTCCCTATTTTTTTCTATATCATTCTGTGTCTGCTAGATTATCGTATTCAAATAGATAGAGAGAGAGAGAGAGAGAGAATTGTAGCCAAGGACAGATACAGATATGTCATGTTTTGCTGAAGTAAGGAAACGACTGAACTTAATGAGAAACTGGCGTGGAGAGCTGTCAATATCATTCTGCATCAGCACAGTGACTGAACTGGTTTCCTGTCATTTCGACTACAGGGACGTGCTTTCCAGATGGGCTGTGGTGAGACATGAAAGCTTAACATTACCAGATGACAGGCAAATCATCGAGTCTTTTTTGTAACAAAAACACAAATAAGAATTTGTGCAGAATTCCCTTAAGGCAGAGTTGGGGCAAGATCAGTGTTTGATAATGTAGAGAAAGGTGGATTCTGGATAAAACACCATGTCAAATCAATTTCGGAGGTTGTGGACATTCATTATCTTGGTCCTCAGACATTGGGCAGACCGGGGGAAATGACATGCATGGATAGGTCACCGTTTTAGTTACCGGACATTAAAAATAAATCTGGTCTTCCCAAGTGCAATGACAGGAACATTACCGGGTTTCAAAATATGGTACAATGAGTGGAGGCATAAAACGACTTACCAGGGACACCAACAATAGCGAGGATGGGATAGTAACCTGCCTGAATAATCTGCAATGTGAAGTAGATCCGGTTTTCTAATGACATCCAAGCATAATAAGTAGAAAGTTGGTAAAGAGCTCCGGATAAACTTCTGCTCATCGTTGGAACATTCGTATCTCTGATTTTCCAATTGTGATCTGTTGCTGTAAAATTCCCATCTCTTATTCTCATGTCGGGGGTCACTGTTGAAACATTCAAATCCATTGTCCACAAATTATGACCCACTCTTTTAACATTCAGTCTGTCAATCTCAAATTGCGATCTCTCATCTCCCTCCGTCTACAGGCACCGATTCCAGATATATCCAGTGGTTATCGACAGACACTATGAGAGATAACATTGAAAGGAGTCACGTTTTAAAGAAGATGGAATCCCATAAGGAAAACAATTAGGGTTTTTTTTTTCATTCTCTTGAAAAACAGATCCAGTTAACCCCTTGAGATATGACAAGTTTTGCATCACTCACTGACATCAAATGTAAATCATTCTTGGGCTTTGATGTGACACCCGGGGATTGCAAGAATGACCATGTTAGAAAATGATTAAAATTAAGGCAAGATGATAATTACAGTAGCTGGCTTTGCAGTGATAACCGTGCCGAGTTTCCAGACATCATAATTAAGGAAATAAATATGTGTTTCTTCGAATACATAAATTAAACATAAATGACAAGCAGTATGGCTTCATTCGAAAAAAAAACATTCTGTCGAACCTCAAGGAAGTCAGATGAACTAATGGAAATTTTAGTCGCCATCATGTGGCTGTTTTAGGTGAGCAGACGCAGAAAAATAAAACATGCTGTCTGCTGTAATTCAGTAGTTGTGGCATGGAAACTGAAACACACAGATTGCAGGCCATGCGCGCTGTGGTTGTGACACTGATAAGATGCAGAAATCAAAGAAGTGGCGTCTTGTTACTAATCACTCAGGCCAAATATACACAGTGGCTTCCCTGAAATATTAAAACTCTGCATTTCATTCAACAAACCGTCCATTCTTATGCATAAAGAAAATAATGCCCAACACTTGAGAAGGATCCACTTGTCAAAGCGGTAAAGAAACACAGAGAGGTGACCGTTACAGCTCTCAGTGAACATACAACGGTTGCTGAAGTCAAATGACACGTGTAGCTGAAATTGCAATTATATTTGAATTGGTTTGATATAACTGTTCTCCAGGGAAAGGATTTGCATGTATGCTGGTCTTCCTAGGTATAAACCTTGCTTCACATTTTCCAAAAACAAAACATTAAAACGGCAATGTAGAATAATTAAATAAACAAATCGGAAAATCTTGTTAATCACTGGACAGTAGTCTATTTCTGAGCAAACTCCGGCAGTGTGTATTGGAACAAGGGGCAGCACATTAGAGAAGGTGTAGAAACGGGTTCGAAAATGATTCAGGAAGGTAAGAGTTGTAAGCAGGGGGTAGTACTTTATTGGTCATCACCGTCGCACAAATCTACGGTCGCACTCTTGCCTGTTTAGACTTTGAAATAACGGTTTTCTCGACACAAGTAGGTCAAGATTGGACAGGTCACAAGAGCCGATACAAAGGGCAAGCGCGATGGGCAAACAACATCACTCACACGCGTGGACGCACCAGAACTCTACACAGGTTGTTCAAGCGTGCTGATATCTTCAGTTGTTATTAAGTTGCAATTCAACACATCATCCCAACTCAGTGCCTCAGCTGCCTTTTCAGGACGACTCTTCCCACCTCCACAGTACCAGGAAGGTCCCACAAAATGTCCCGTAAACATTTTGGCCCACACATTCCGATCGAAAGCAAAGATATAAATGCAGGCTTCCGTTTCTTGAAAAGCTCCACCGAAACTTTGGACCTGTGAAGCAGTCTTTCAAGTTTAGCGCAGCCATCCGACAAAGCCCCAGTGCACTGCAAGAGATTGCTAACCATGAGGCGCTGAGACTGGGAACGCCCAATGATATCCGAGCTCCAGAAGGCAGTTTTGTAGTGAAAACAGGACACTTTCCTCCTACAGTTTATGCACTTAGTGGTTCCCCTTTCACTCAATATCCACCCTGTAATTTCAGGTAATGTTGTCAGAGTCCACAACATCGCTAGTTCTCCAAAGGTAGTTGGAGCTGTTGATAGATTATATTCCTATGAAGGCACCAACAGAAAACCTGACTTCAGTTATCATCAGGAAGTGATTCCATTCTTTACATGGCATGTTAGAATGTGATGCACAAACGAGCAAACTGAGTGTAAAGGCAAACAAAAGGGGACAGGACCATGACTCATTCGTTTCTAAGCGTGCAACCCAATATTGGACCATGCCCATGGCCTGTCCTGATAGGGTAGTTACTGGATGATACGGGAGAATATGGTTGATAATATCATATCGCGAGACCAACAATGGAGCACAAAACACGTGACCACCATGTTCCTATATCAGCGCGTCAGTTGGTCGAGAGGACAATGGGTGGAGTGACGTCACCTTTCCCATGGCTGGGCAGGTCAGGGGGAATGGAACAGGATGAAGCAGAGAGAGTGAGAAGGATTAGTTTAGTGTGTTGCGCATTGCACGACTCTGCCCTCCAGCAGGAACTGAGCATTCATCCAGAAGATAATTTTCCAACAAAAATGGAAGAGTTGGAACATGGCGCCTGATGGAGAAACCCAAGCTCCAGCTGAAGCAGGAACAGTTCAAGATCGCATGGCAGCTATTTTTCTTTCACAATGAGCCTTTGAAGTTTATAATCAGTATGTCCAAACATTACCTTTCACTCCCTTGCATCCATTCCTGCTTACAAATCTTCCATCCCCGTTATCTTCTTAACATTATAAACGACAATGACTGTAGTGTTCTGCGGCTGTCCAGCAGAAGCTGGTTTGGGGGGTGTTCAGAGTGAACAGTTTTCGGATTCAGTTCGGTGAAACAGTGAAATGTTGCACAGCCTAAAACACTGCAAGCAGATGCCGTTCGCACCTGGGGAAGCCCCGTTCGACTGTGTCAAATACTCATCAGGCGTAGATCACTGACCTGGTCTACCATGTCTTTCTTGTAACTATACTGCTGAAAGTGTGTGACTGGGGGCTGTAATCTCGAAGGTGTTTGGTATATCTGTGTCGGGGGCGAGTAAGGCTGGCGTTGTGACGAGAGTGCGCTTTAAATCAGTTACTGCAGCTGTGTGTTGAGCCGTCCACTCCCAGATTGTGTGTCTCACGAGGTGGCCTCTAACCATGCCTTTAACTAGGGGTCTGTCTTCACTATCCCACATGGATCTACAGGCCCAAGTTAGGGAGGCCGGACACCATCAGCCTAGGGTTCCACAGGCAGGGGCAGTTGGATATAGGGGTGGGCTAGTGCTTATGTTGTACATGGGGTGACCGGGACCTTCTATCTCAGCCCAGGTGACTGCACCTTGTGGGAACTTGCTGTGCATCACAGGAATTTTGTTTAAAAACGCGTTTGGATTAGTTTTAAGAGGGGTTCAGCACTTTCTGGAAATTTGGGATGACACATAAACACAGATTGACACACAAGGGGTGAAAAGTAGGGGAGGGGACTCAGAGCAGGCGAGTGTGTGGGGCTTGTTTTGGGAAGGACTGCGAAGAGAGCGAGAGAGAAAGAGACAGAGTAAGGCACAGAAAGGTGGAGGGAGTGGAAGAGAGAGAAAACAGAGAGAGATGGAGGGAGGTGGAGAGAAAAAAAAGAAAGGGAGGAACAAAGAAGGTCAGAGAAAGAAACACACTGAAAGGGAGAGAGTGAGAGAAGGACAGGTAGGGAAGGGGGAGAGAAAGGCAGACAGGGAGGGGGAGAAAGAGAGAAACAGACAGGGAGGGAGAGAGGGGAGACAACAGGAGAAGACAGCATGAGGTGAGGTTTGTGGGTTGCAGCAAGGGGTTGGGAAGAGTTTGAGGATCACAGTGCCCCAAGCCAGGAATCAAAACCAGGTCCCAGGAGCTGTCACCGTGCTGCACTGCATGTTATGATTCGATTCTGAGGTTGCCGGAGGGGAGGAGGTGAATTTCACGGTCTCAGCCCCTCTCTGTCTCACTCTCTCTCTCTGCAAAGTTTTACCAAATTCGAAAAAAATGTTTAAAACAACAGACAGAAAATTCTGGGATCTTGCTGTGCACCGCAGAAATTTTATTTTTTAAATATTTCGGCTTCGGTAGAAGAGGAAGTTCAACACTTTCTGCAAACTTTGGAAGACACGCACACGCACACACACTCATACACACACACGCGCACACACGCACACACACACTCACGCACATAGACACACACACACTCACACACACACACTCACACACACACTCTCTCTCTCTGACACACACACACACACACTCACACGCGCGCGCGAGCACACACACACACACACTCACTCAGACACATACACACACACTCACAAACACACACACACACACACGCTCAGGGTGGTGAGTGGGGGAGGGGGCTCACAGCAGATGAGAGTGTGAGGGTGTGATGGGAGGGACTGTGTCCCATCTGATCTCGGTTTACATTGCGATTGTGGGATCTTCTTGTGTACACCCTGGGCCTGTGGCCTTTGCCTGCACTGCAAGAGTGAGAACACTTTTTTTTCAAAATCATGCTGACGGGTCACAAAGTGGTTCGAAGAAAAGAAAACGGTTGATACGGGGTCGGGTAAGTTCAAGCACTTTAATCGCTGAGGCATCGTAGGCTCTGCAGCAAGTGCTCGGGAATGGGAACAGTATAGATTGGTATTAGATAGGCAGCATAAACCTGGTGGGCTCAGTGGCCCGTTCCTGAGCTGTGTGATCCTATTTTTCTCTCTCTCTTTTTGGATGGAGGGTTGAGAATGTCCCTGTCTCTGTCTCTCCAATGTTCTTACCAATCCTGGCACCCCAAACCTCTCTCTGTCCCTAGACATTCCTGTCAATATTTCATCTTTCAATAAAATGTGAAGGAAAACACCAATGTGAATTGTGACAATTTGATTTCAGGGAGGGAAAGACAGAGAGAGAGAGAGAGATAGTTTTACAGAGCAGGATAGGAGCAGAATAGCAGGTTAGCTGTAACGACCCACATTCTACTCAGTATTTTGTAAACTGTGTGTGCTGATAGATTCTCTGTCTGAGAACAGAACTCTCCACTCACCCGATGAAGGGGCAAACCCCGAAAGCTTGTGGGTTTCGGATCAAATCAATCTGTTGGACATTAACCTGGTGTTGTGCGACTTCTTACTGTGTTTACCCCAGTCCAACGCCGGCATCTCCACATCATGACTAGCATCGAGGGAGAGAGATCCAGGGCCTGGGGCTTTGTGCTGGGTAAATGGGGTTTCAGATATCAGTGCAAGCGCACGCACACATTCACAATGACAGAGTTATCCTGATAGTTACCAATCAACATGTAGAGAGACAGGGCAATGGATCCCCAGCCTTTTCATAAACTCACTGAGTCAGGCAAACTGCCCACACATCCCCAATCAACAGCCATCCAACCACATCTCCAACACCTCACCTGAACCCACCTCCTCCACGTATGGCCCAGTCCAACAATCTGTCTCAGAGAGGGTCGTGGGGGAATGGCTTTGTTTGTGTTCGATGGAGGTGATTTTGTGTGTGTTTGAGCCGGGGGGTGGGGGGGAGTTTCGTGTTTGTTTGAGGGGGGTAGTCGTGTGTGTGTGTGTGTGTGTGTGTGTGTGGGTGTGTGCGAGAGCGCGCGGGAGGGCGGGGGTCGGGGGGTGGGTTACTGACCCCAAGGAAACGGTTTATCCCAAGGCTCTTCCTTCACATCACCAACACTGGGAGCTGAGGGAAAATGGTTTTAAAGGAACTCACAGCCTTGCCCAGGCAGGGAGAGACCAGGCCTGAATGTGGATTATACAATTTTTCATCCAGAATGCCATCCAGGTGAGCATGTTTTGCTGATTTTTGCAAAGTTCGTGTTTTGCTTAAGCTGCCGGAACTCAAACAATTTCTTGCAAGTTATTTGTTCTTGTATTTACAATTCAAATTCTGATTTCAAAACAATCTCTGTTGTTGTCTGTCTCGGGGTCTGAGTGTGTGTGCCTTGTGTTTAATGGTTAATGAGTCACCACAGATCAGAGCTGCAAAAAAAAAGAGAGTTTAGAATGTTTTGAGAGTATAAGCACTCATTGGGGGAGGAGAGGAAGCGAATGAGAGTGATGTTTCCGTCAGATAAATGTTGTCAATGTGTCTTTAAACAGCAGCTCTGCAGAGAGAGAGAGAGAGATGCAGTATTTTCAACTCTATGGGAACTGTACCCAGGGACACAGACACACATACACACAGATAGATATCAGCTCCTGCTTATAGGAACAACCAGGCTGGATTCTGTATCTAATTTCCCCAACCCCGCACCACTCCCCACCACACCTCTTAAAAAAAATGTACTGCATTCATGAAGTCTGTGAGGGTTATGTGACTTCCCATTCAGTGTAATCCAGTTCAGTTTGTTAGAATACAGTGTGTGACCCTCTGAAGGAGTTGACACATTAGTTAGATTTCTAATCTTCATTTCCTACCAAACATTCTCCAGTGTGTTGGGCTGCACAGATCAGATCGAGCTGGGCACGGACAAGACCACAGCAGATCAGCCAATGATCCCTGCCTGCCCCTCCAGCCCCATCCATCCTGGATCTACAGCTGCCTGATTCCCCTCAAAACTACTGTTATCCACAATGTTTAAAACATTTCACATTCTGTTTGCGTCCCCCCGGAAACTTACTGTTGTCCACACTGTTTACTACATTTCACCATTCTCTCACTATCCCCCTGAAATCTGCTGTTGTCCACATTGTTTACTACATTTTAACACGGATCCCTATCCTCCAAAAGCTTACTGATATCCAATCAGTAAAGCTTACTGATATCCAATCAGTCAATGTCCACAGAAATCCTGGACATATCCCCAACATTTACAATCCTGACAAATCCTCCTGTTATCCTTATTCTTTGTTACGTTAACGGAAACTGTCTGTCTTCCAGAGTCCCAGCTCTATCCTCACTCATTATAACAGCTCAACATTCTGTCTGCGTCCTGCCAATTCCTGTTGTCACTCTCACTGCTATTGCCTTTCTCCCATCTCTCTGTGTCCTCCCAAATTTGGTGATAATCATCATTATGTACTACATTTCAGCAATCTGCCTGGCATCCCAAACCCTGCTATTATCCATACTGCTAATTAGGTCTCACCAATCTACCTGTGTCCTCTCAGATCCAACAGTTATCCTCACTCTTTCCACTGCTCACACATCTGTCTGTGTCCCCCAAACACTGTTATTATCCTCACTGCTATCTACAAATCAGCAATCTTTCTTTGTACATCGAAGGCCTTCTCTTATCCTTAGTCATCTCTACATTTCACCACATTGTCTGTGTCCTTAAAAAACTACCCTACATCCTCATTTACTGCTACACTTCACCAATCTGTGCTCTCACACATTCTGCTTTTATCCTTCTGTTTCCCCAGTTTCAACTCCCAGCCTGTGACCTGCCACATCCCACAAACATCCTTATTATTTCCAACATTACAGCAATCTGTCCACGTCCTCTCAGTTACCCCCTCACTGTCTCCATCTCCTGGTGTCCCTGTCTTATCACAATCAGTTAGAATACTCACTGTCTCCATCTACTGGTGATGCTGACCCAATGCACTCATTTAACTCTCTCCCCATTTGCTGTTGATGCTATCTCACTGCACTCAGTTACCCCTCACTCTCTCCATCCGCAGTTGATGCTGTCTGTCTGCACTCACTGATCCACCTCACACTATATCTGATGGTGATGCAGTCTCAGTGCAATCAGCCACCTGACTCTCCATCAGGTAGTGATGCTGTCTCAATGCACTCAGTAAGCCACCACACTCTCTCCATCTCCAGACCAGCCTGTGACACTGAACCTCAATTGACACAGTGAACCGAGCCAGGCATGTGACACTAAATCTCAAAGGACAGAGTGAACCCAGCCAAGCCTCTGACACTCAGACATAAAGGATCCAGTGAACCTAAACAGGCCCGTGACACCGAAACTGAAAGGGCAGAGTGAACACAGCGAAATCTATGACACTGAATCTCAAAGAACAGAGAGAAGCAAGCCCAGTCTGTGACGTTAAATGTCAAATAACATTTCGAACGCAGCCAGGCCTGTGACACTGAATCTCAAAAGACATAATGATTCCTGCTCGACCTGTAACACTGAATCTCAAATGGCAGAGTGATTCCTGCCAGGCTTGTGACACTGAAACTCAAATCACACAGTAACCACAGTAACTCAAAGGACGCAGTGTATACACTAGGTCTGTGACACTGAATCACAAGTAACAGTGTGAACACAGCCAGGCCTGGGAAACTGAATCTGAAAGGGCGCAGTGAAACCAGCCAAGCCTATTGAATCTCAAGGAGCACATTGATCCTAACCAGGCGTGTGACACTGAATCTCAATGGACAGAGCGAACCCTGTCAGGTCTGAGAACTTTAATCTCAAATAACATTTCGTGCACACCCAGTCCGGTGACACTGAATGTCAAAGGATGCAATGTATATAGCCAGACCTGTGACATTGAATATGAAATGACAGATTGAACAGAACCAGGTCTGTAACACTGAATCTGAGAGGGCACAGTGTATCCAGCCAGGTCTGTGACACTGAATTTAAAGAAAGATTGAACCAATAAAGGCCTATGACAGTGACACTCAAAGAACAACCTGAACCCTGCCAGGCGTGAGACTTGCATCTCAAATAACAGATCGAACCCAGCCAGGTCTGTGACACCGAATCTCAAATAACAGATCGAACCCAGCCAGGTCTGTGACACCGAATCTCAAATAACAGATCGAGCCCAGCCAGGTCTCTTACACTGAATCTGAAAGGAGAGAGTGACTCCAGCCAGGTGTCAGACACTGAATGACAAAAGACAAAAGACACTGATCGACAAGTTAAAAGTGCATTGGGCCCAGGGTAAAATGACAAGTTGTGTCCAAAACTGACCCAGTGTTAAGACACAGAAATTGGAGGTAGAAGGTGTTTTGATGAAATAGAGGTTGTTGTTCAGAGGGCTACCACAAGGATCAGTACGAGTTAACTTATTGTTCATGATATTATATATATATATATACATACAGAAAAAAGACAAGTAGGAGATCATTAAGTATTTGGCAGTATTCAAGACAGCAAAAAATGTCTGGTTGATAATGGGCAGGATATTGCAATAAGTCTCACAATACCAAGTTAAAGTCCAACAGGTTTATTTCGTGTCAGGAGTTTTCAGAGCGCTGCTCCTTCATCAGATGGGTGATGAAAGAGCAGTGCTCCGGAAGCTCGTGATACGAAATAAACATGTTGGACTTTTATCTGGTGCTGTGATGCTTCTTACAGAGCCCACCCCAGACCATCGCCGACATCTCCACATAGTTGTCAGGATGTAGATGACAGACAGATACATTGAACATTCCTTTGTACAAAGGAATTGAACCATTCCTAGAAAAAAAAGTGTAAAGGTGGGCAGGTTTGGTCAGTTACTAATTGTCCCTTAGTGTCGTAAGATGTATAAATTAGGGATTTAGCAACATGAAAAATGTAGAGTAACAGGGACAAAGCACGAGGAAGATGCTCTGTTGGAAATTCAGTTCAGACTGAATACGTTGAATGACTTTTTGCCGCAAAATAGGGATCCAATGGTTCAATCACTGAGTGTTAACCTGTGAGTTCTGGTATTGGAATTAATACATATATGTTGGGAATTCTGTTAATCCTCAGATAAATAAGATTCTTCACCAAGGTATTTGGACAATGATCAAACAAACAGTAATTAATCAATATATATTTTTGCTTGGAGATGTGAGACGTAAGAAATTTTAGCCTGAAAATATATGTTTTGCAGACAGGTGCTGGCAAATGGAAAGATGAATGCTACTGATATCAAAGACCAGCCAATGCTTGCTAATTCAACATCCATAAACGGACTCGATACCCGCAGTATTTCCTAAACAACTAATCCTTAAAAAGTCTCCATCCTGGATAACATATCAATATCCGAAACTATAATTTGTATGGCACCCAGAACGTGCTTAAGACTTTGTCGCATCACAAAGTGACTACAGTGCTTATGCCGCCCTCTCAGCAGTAAAGGAAGTCAGGGATGCCAACGTCACAAAATGACTGACATGGAAATCACTCCGTGTTTGTAGTTTATCATTTCACAGATTGGATCCATTTTTGAGAATTGAAATACACTGAAACTGACCAAAAACTGTCAAGATATTATGGAAATAAAGGAGGAGCTGTCCCTTTTATCCCAAGTTCTAATCTGCTCTCATCCCAACGCAAAAGTGAACTTGTGCACCCGGTCTGCTGTGTCCACGGGGGAAGCACTGAGGGATAATAGATATGGAGCTGAATGGTGGACCCTCCGCGTCTCAGCGTGGCATAGGTCTATGTGTAGTATATTGATTTATGCAGCCCAGGCAATCGGTTTAATTTCACACCGTTGATTTCAAATTTGTTGAACACAAGTGAAATTTTAAAAAGGTTTAGCGACACACGATTCCTGGAGTCCCTGATAACTGTTTGTCGATGGCATTCTGTCACATGTTGCTGCTTCATGAAGGGACTTGAAGTTTTGCATGTCCTTGTGCACTGCCCGACACAAGTGCCAATGTGCAATTGCAATCTGTCAATATTAAAGTGTAGCAGCGACAAACATACGAGCAGAGACCTGACCACAAGGCCAGGTGCTTCCTGTCGGTTCAGCAACACAGGAAAGCGCGCAGCGAGTGTTCTGAGGCTGCGCAGACAGTGAGCTGCTTCGGGATGACACAGAGTATCACTCAATACCAATTGTTCAGTTTCTCCGGTATCATTTCTTCCTGTATGGAACAAATATGTCTGTGGGCTCCCCTTCTCTAAACGCGGCTCTGTAAAGATATTCACTCAAATGACTCTCAAGTTGATCATGAAAATAAAATTACATTTGTCTTGCAGATAAGAAATATTTCTGAGCGGCACAGTCCCGCCGAACTCTGTCACTCTAAACTGGGCGGAGGCAGCAAAATGGCTCAGATATGTAATGGGGTTTCTAAAGTATGTTCAAAAAGTAATTAATTTCAAATAGAGAATAACAGGTTTTTTTTAACAGAAGGATTTAATTTACGATTTCCGTATAGACGTGCTACATATTAAAAACATTCATAAGTTGGGCTTTCTGCCTTCCGAGAATATTGTTCTCTAAAAAAGAAGGCAGTGAGAACTTTGGAGGTTGGTTTCAGAGCAAGGAGCAAAAGGTTGGAAAAAAAATAAATTCCAGATGTTACAGATTTGAACTTCTTGCTTGAGTTGCTGCTGGAGTGAAATTTCTTCACTTTTCCCTTATGAAGATGTGAAAATCAGGTTGTGAATACAGGCTGTATTCGGATTCCATAGTAGTCTTAAATAGCCGATTCGATTGGATTTGATGGTGAGAAATCTCACTCACAGATTTCTTGAGGAATGTAATGGGATCTGACATGTAATTTATGCATTTTCTCCACATCACAGCAGTCCATTTCCCTGGATTTAACCTGGGAATTTTAACTCTTATCCTCTCCACGGCCTTCAACTGTTCCTCGGAAATTGTTCTTTGAAAAAAGTGGTAAAACAATGCAAAAATGAACATAATCCAGTGCAGGCCGAGAATGATTTGCAACCATTTTCTATATACATTTCCTTCACTCGTCTGTGTCTGTGCTGTAAGATATGATGATTCGATCATCCGATGCTGGGTTCGTGACTCACTTCCTTATCAAAAATGTAGGCCTCATTAGCCGCACAGGGCAAGGAGGTGGATACAACTGTCATTGGCATCTTTTATCAAACAGCAATTTACATTTCATAATTGGGAGCATGAGTTAACGAGATGGGAGGAAATATTATTTTCTGAACAAAGAATTCATTCTTGGAGCGTTTGGTGTTTAGAAAGTGTTGGAAGGGCAGCCCGGTACCGGTGAACAAAACTCGGTGAATAGTCAAGTCTGATCGCAGTAACCGACAGTCGGGACGATGCTGCGCTCCTTCCTGACTCTAATCGCATTGCAGCTTCTCAACTGTGAGTTATTATTGATTGAAAGAATCCCGATGTCTGTTGATAATTCACTGACATAAAACTTTAGCATGTGTGTATGTGTATACATATTATATATATATATAGAGAGAGAGATTTCATAATAAAAATGTCGGTGACAGATGTAAGGGAAAGTTGATTATTTGAATCGTAAGTGTCATCTGGAGGTAATGGGATATTAATGTAAATCAATTTACAATGAGAGGAGGCGAGTTCAGTGTCTGAAAAGCTGGAGGATGAAGAAGTGTTCAGCGCATTGAAAATATACTTGCTTATGCGTTTGAAGTATTGTAACACACAAAAGAGCCAAGAACAGGCCAGTGGGGTTAGACTGAATTGATTTCATTCCACTCGGCATCGTCACTTTGGGCCGAGGGGCCTATCAGATTGGCCGAATATTGCTCTGAAGCCACAAGTGCCCAACAGAAGTTGTATTTAATCTCCGTCTACCTGACATTCTTGTGCAGAATGAATAAATTGGAGTGGAAAATCAAAATGGACTGTCAAATCTCAATCTGAAAAATTATGAGTTTTTTTTTAAGTGTTTTGGATTCTCCGCTCCACTCAGAGAATAAGCTCTCATCTTTTCAAATGCTTCCTTCATTGTTATGAAGTGTGCATTGGAATTGGGAATTTAAGGAACAGAAGTTTCAGTTGGTGAATAATTTAGATTTCCTGTTTTATTTTTAACCCATTTCCTTTCAAATATATTTAGAATATAGAACGTCTGATTAATGCATGTTTTAATTTCTCGGCCGAGATTTACGGCAACCTGAGATTTAAATACAATATTGAATGGAAATGCCGCGCTTGTGCATGGACAACATATTACTGTAAAACCTCTATTCGGATTGCTTGATTTGTGTTGGTATAAATGAGAGCAGTCGCTGTTAGAATCTGCTGAAAAGTATTTTGAGTGGAAGCCAACTCACTGTGTTTAAAAATGCAGGCTGTTTAGCGAGGACCGTCCGCACGTATTTTTCTTGATATTTCTCTGTATATTTTCCGTCTGAACCCGGTGTAGAGAGAAAACAGACAAATCATTTAAAATAGGTGTCTTAGCCTCAGAGAGTTGGGCTCTGTCTGTGAATAATGCATTTTAACACATTAATATGAATTGCAATTAATAACGGCATTAATTAATTTCATTAATATGAAGAAAACACTGATCTTGTTATGTTGATAATGTATTTTGCTAAATATGTGTGATTTGCTTTGTGACGTTTGTTGCTGAATTGCCTCATATCTCCTGCCGGAATATTACCAGAATGTGTTAAACTAATATTTCTATGCAGTGTTTTTGTTTTCAGTTTCTAATTATTTTTATTTCTCAAAAGTATTCCATGCTTTCATGTTCTCTGTGTCTCATGCCGTTTTCTGTGGCAGATCAAGACCTGTTCTTTCATCTCCTTCCACAGGCTGAGTAGTTTTGTTCCGATTTAAGTCGTTGACTTGGTTCATTTTCGCTCGGTTCCCAACGTGCCTCTTGTGTGATATTTATTAATCCGAATGTCACTGAAAATGCTGGTTAACTGATAGAGAAGCGCCCCATTACTGTTATGAAACACTTCACACAGTAAAGGACCGAGACTCAGCGAAATAAAACCTTAAAAAAAATAGTGTTTGTACTTTGCAGTTGCTTTCAAGATCATGTCTTATAAAAGAAAGCAGGACAAATGTTATGTTGGAATGTATTACTCCTATGCTCAATGATCTCATTTCATTAAAAATTGATTTGAATCGCCAGTTAACTCGCAGTTATGAAGTGAATATTGAAATCGTTGACTTGCAGAAAATAATCTAATTTGAGCAAAGTTGCATGTTTAGTTCATTAGTTTCCAAAAAAAACCCAGCAGCAAGTGAGTAAGTAACTTAGATTTAACATGGAATCAAACTCAGATACGGCGGCAGGTAGAATTAAATACTCCACTGGGTCTGTTGTGCAGATGGAAAAGACATGAATTGAAATTCGTGCTGAACAGCGCAGTCTGGGTGTCGATCGCCGCCACTGTTAGAATCGCAGAGAGTGCCGAATGGAATCTACGTGAATTAACCGTTTGCAGAATCCCAGTAAAAGTTCTAGTTACCATCAATAGAATCGTACACAGATTTGGGATAGATATTTCTCAGTGGAAGAGCTGTACGCTCGCCCTGTGGTCCAATGAGCTGCCGTATGTTAAACCAATTAATTTGAATTGGAGAAATGGGCACGTTTGTAAATACTGAAAAGTTAAATATTAAATCTAAGTGGGACCAACATTGCTTTAACTGGCATATTAAGCAACATATTTAATACCAGTCGCAGCAGCGAAATAATAGGGAAGTGAACAATCCGACTTCTTCCGCGAATGAGCAGCATGAGTATTTCTGGTTGCTATTTGAAAAAAAAAAGAGTTTTAGAAGCCAAAACAAAACGTTGTAAACAATATATTAACATCAGCTTTGTGCATCAATCACTGGACACTTGTCAGCCTCTTCCCAGAATCTCTCAACATTCACTGAGCTTTCTGTTCATTACAATGAGCTATGAAAACACGTTACTGATTCTAGATTGGCGAACTCCGCCGTCTCCTTGTAAAATGTTTTGAACTATTTCACACAAAGAAGAACAACGATCAAAGAACAAAATCAGCCCGGGAAACAGGCCCTTCGGCCCAACGAGCCCGCGCCGCCATCTCAACACCACCAGTCCCCCTCTCCACCCATTAGCTTCGGCCTCCAGACCCCAGGGAAAAAAAATCACTCCATCTCGCAAAGTTCGGATAAGTGTTTGCTTATATTCTAAACTTGATACCTTGTATCAGGTTTGTGTTTATTTGGAAACCATGGTTCCTCCAGCGACTAATAATCTGTCCTTTCTGCTGAGAGCTAAACGGCTCCAGTGTTTAACGATGGTTTTCAACTCAGAAAAGGGTGTTATGTAATTAATTCCACTCGTAACACTGATATGTATTTGTTTCGTGTTAGTTCTCATAGTTTAATATAAAACATTGACAGATCGAATTCTCAGTCATGGAGAGATATATTTGAGCTTTACTGTTTTGTGCTAATGGCCTTTTTTTATCTTTAAATGGGCCTACATTTTACAGAACCAACCTGTCCACGTCTCTATATCTCTTTCAAAAAAAATGTTAACACCCAATTCAGCCACGGCCTTTAGACCCTTGTTAGTTTTATGCTATTTCTTGTGAAGTCAGTGTCCCTGGCCATAACAGCATTTATTGTCTGCACCCAGATGTCTTCAGGAATTGATCTCTGAGCCTTTTTTGCTGTTTGGCTGCAGTCCATGATGCACTGGTGCAGGCATAGTGAAATTAGGGATTGAGCTCACACGAAAATGAAGGAACCCCGATGTTGCCCGAAATCAGCATGTTGACTGACTTGGAAGGGAATGAGCAATTCAGGGCATTGCTGTAGGCCTGTCCTTGTACTTCTAGGTGGTAGAAATCGCGGGTTTGAAATGAACTGTCAATGAGTCTTGGTCAGCTGTTGCTGTGTATCATCCACACGGAACGCAAATGATTCAGGTGATGGCTGATATTTCCAGCAAATCAGCTGCTGACCAGCACCCTCTATTTCATTGTTTGTTAGTGTTATTAGTGACCTGTTGCAGGAGGAAAGGAGGCACAGGCTCCAGGTGGGAGGGGGTAGTTTAAGGGAGATATGTGAGACAAGCTCACAAAGTAGTGCATGCCTGGAAGGCGCTGCCAGAGGAGGTGATGGAAGTTGACACATTCGCAGCATTTAAGTGGCACCTGGATGGGTGCCGGAATAAGGAGGAAATAGGAGGATAGGGACGGAAATAGGGCAGCTTTTTTTTTTTCTTAATTGGGCATCATGATGGACCGGGGATTGAAGGACTGGAGTGTCTGTTTCTGAG
>JARDVH010000002.1:460698-473119 GCA_030324005.1 Negaprion brevirostris | reverse complement strand
GTCACTGCCTGTGTGGATTTTGCACCGTGTCTGTGTGGGTTTCCACTGGGTTAGATGTGTGGGTTAGGTGCCCTGGCCATGTAAAATTAGCTCCCTGTGTCCCAGGATGCGCGGGTTAGAGGGATTATGGGGGTAAATGTGTGAGTTGCGGCAATGGGGTCTCAGTGGGAATATTGTCAGTGCAGATTCGTTGTGCCAAATGGTCTCTTTCTGCATCGTGGCGATTCAATGATTCGATGATAGGGAGCACTTAGTTTACACATTGCAAGTGTTTACTGTTGCTTATGCAACTACAGAAAGTTAACATTTGCCTTTATTCACTGCAGATGTTAATACACAGTAAGAAGTCTCACAACACAAGGTTAAAGTCCAACAAGTTTATTTGACATTAAACCCACAAGCTTTTGGGGTTTCCCCTTCGTCAGGTGGGTGGAGAGTTCTGGTCTCAAACAGAGCATATAAAGGCACACACAATTTACAGAATACTGATTAGAAAGTGAGTCTTTACAGATAATCAATTCTTAAAGGTGCAGACAATGTGAGTGGAGATAGCATTAAGCATAGGTATTTTGTCCAGACAGGACAGTAAGTGAAATGTTGCATCCCAGGCAAGTCACGGGGGTTACGGATAGTGTCACATGAACCCAAGATCCGGTTTGAGGCCATTCTCATGTGTGCGGAACTTGGCTATCAGTCTCTGCTCAGCGACTCTGCGCAGTTGTATGTTGTGAAGGCTGCCTTGGAGAACGCTTTCCCAAAGATCAGAGGCCGAATGCTCGTGGCCGCTAAAGTACTCGCCAACAGGAAGGAGATTGTCGAGTGGAGTTCATTCATCCGTTGTCATAGTGTCTGCATGGTCTCCCCAATGTACCATACCTCGGAACATCCTTTCCACATCATGATGTTAAAACATGCAGGTCTGCAAAAACAGGGCTATGGGCAGAGAATGGGGCAGTGGGATTAGTTTGTTGATTTATACGTAGCAATAGGTATTGAGCAGGACAGGCTCATGTATTTGGGAATTCATACAGGGCTATGGGGAGAGAGTGGGATTCATTTTGGGATTGCTTAAATGGCTATGAGGAACACAGGCAGTGGCGTTACTTTTGGGATTGATCCAGGGCTATGACAGTGCCGGTTAGTGGTAATAATTTGGGATTGATATGGGGATTGTGGAGAAAATGGGACTTTGGAATCTCATTGCGGATTGATACTGGGCTACGGAGAGACAGTGGGGAAGAGGGATTAGTGTGGGAACGAATACAGAGAGATCAGGATCAAACAGGACAATGTGATTAGTTTGGGAATTGATGCAGAGCTACGGGAGAAAGTGGGGCAGTGCAGACTCAAGGCAGACAGTCATTCGAGGCTGGAATCGAACCCCTGTCCCAGGTACTGTGAGGCAGTAGGACTAACCATTGTACCACCCTCCCATTGCTTCACTGCCGACTTGAAGTTTGCAAGCAAAAATGAGATCAATTGTTTTTGTTACCTCAGGACTCTCGTCTGTTCATGGCTTTATTCATTGTTGTCATGATCAGTGACACCGGGTATGTCACTGCTTTCTTGACCTGTTCTCTGAACTTAACTGAGTTACACCATAAACTAATGTGTTTGTGCAGCAATTTAAGTACAGCAGCATAGATCCAGCGATTGTACACACGTACTCAGGAAATGTCATGTATATATACCCTTTAAATTTAGTATAAAATACATCAACAACATTGACAGTCCACAGGATTATGAAGGCACCGGATATTGTGAAGATAAAAATTATAGACTTCCTTCGGCTCTCCATTTTTGGGTCATTCTCCCTCTTGCTCTGTCCCCTCAGTCTCTTACGTACTTGGCTGGCCACTAAAATGTGTCTGACTACTGGAGCATTGATTAACAGAATTAGAATGAATGGGATAACTGGGGTGACAATCTTTTCCAAGGAGAAATATGCCTTCCACCCAGGATGAGTAAAGAACCCTGGTGTTGGTTTAGTGAACCACGGTACATTATCAATGATCTCCCGAGGTACATACGCAAAGTACCAAGGCATGCATTTTAGACAAGACAGAATGCAGATTGTTGCGAGAACCACAAGCAAAGTCCTCTTTGTGCAATATTGTTCCTTTAGCTTTGGGAGACAGATGGCCACAAACCGATCAAATGAGAAGGCTACAGTGAACCAGACAGAACAATCCTTGGCTACCTCCGACAGAACTTTCTTACCAGCCCTGACAGGGGTGATGTCAAGGAAAGACACTGGGAAATGAAATTGATTGACTTGGCCAAGTATGACATCAATGATAACGTAAAGTAGATCTGCAACTGCCATTGCCACGAGGTAGCGAGTGGTGATGGCGGAAAGGCCACACTTTCCCCCAGATAGGATCACAATTGTCACTAAATTAACTGCAAGAGACAAAGGAAAATGATACAGAAAATTAATGATTGTTCATTCTCTGTGGCTTTATCAGGCAGTAAATATTTTATGAGCAAAGGCTGTGATGTTAGCCATCAAATTTACAGCAAAGTCACCCCAGTATCTAAGAAGGGATGGAGGAATAAATTAATCTAATGGATCCTGTGGGTAAGGAGTTTTCGGAAGGCCAGTATTTGAAACTGTTATAAAGCTTACTACACTCGATAACCATATAATTACAAAATGTAGCATATATGGGCAGAGGCAACACGGATTATTGAATTATGTATGACAAACACATTATTCTTTAAGGGCTTTCCTTTGGAAAAGGGGAAGTGGATAATCTGAGACCACCATTCAGATACCACACGAAATAAGTGCTGCTGATCTAACAGGTAATATTTTGGATTTCAATAGCGACGGACTGTCTAGAATATATTGAGGAATTTACTGTCCATTATCCAGGAGTGATGCAGTTTCTGCTTTCAGAGGAAAACAGACGTCAGTACCTGGGCCAGAGCTGTCCTCAGTCCATTTGTGCTTGATGGATGACATTATGATATTTCCATAGTTGCTGATGGGAAATAAATGTGCTATTATTAATTCTCTTTTTGAGGGGATGATTAAATTCTCTTTCAAATGTATCTGAATAGGATAATGGAATGTGCAGCATTAAACAAATTGGGCATATGTAAATAACTGCAGGATGGAGTATCTCTGAAATAATTGGCATTTGGAAAGGGTTGATGGCCAAAGTGACCCATATGTCTTGTAAATAATTCTCCACAAGATGCCCTCTGATTTCCACAGGCAACCACGTCGTCCAATTGTATGTTGCCCTACGTCGGGAAAGGGAATTTTAGCTTCTGAAGAAAGTCAGATTTGTGAAGCTGTATTGGTGAGTTCACACTGGGTGTATTTAGTTCAGGTTTGGTCCCATTTTTAGCGTTCTCCAGCACGGAATCACTAACACTGTATATATGAAAATAGTTAAATAGTTTCTACTTTTCTTTGACACAGGGCTTTAAAAAAGTAATGAAATCTTGGAGCTGTGGTCAACCTATCCGAGACCAAAATGAACATTGTCAATTTGTGGAACACCTCGTTGTACCGATAAGACTTTGTAAAGAGGAACTGGGCAAGCACAGATAAATGGGAATTTCGGAAGTAAAGCTGACTGGATGTTTCCATTCGTCTGCTTAGATATCGGCTCTCCAAAAGTCTGACATTCAGGAGAAAGAGCAGCAGTTACAACCCAAAATGCATAGCATAGTCCCGGACCTGAAGCAAAATGTTTCCCCATCTGGATGGAAATGATTTGTTGAAGTAAATGCAAATACATAACTGATCTTTCACACATTCTGTCTTGTCTTTGTGAGCTGCATATCCAATCTGCCGTTTAAATCCGTCCAGACAACAACTGCAAAGCTGTGTCCTAATGAGCATATTGTGCAAATAGTGAGAGATGGTTGAGTTCTGCGATGCAGAAAGATCTGGGGGTCATTGTGCCTGAGTTGCAAATGGCTGATATGAGATCACAGTTTATTTGGAAAAGTAATATAGTCTTATGATTTGCTGTGAGGGAAATGCAGGATATGAATAGTAAAGTGATGGTGTAGTTTTAAGAGGCATTGGTGAGACTCCTTCTGGAATAAGACACACAGTCTTTCTATCCTTATTTACACATTGAGTTACACATGTTGCAAACATTCAGACAAGTTTGACCACAAAGAGTTTCCAGGCAGGACTTCTAACCACTGGAGTTCCCAATGTATCTGCTGGGTTGAGGAGTCAGTTGTGTGATGCTACCATCTGTGGGATTATGACTGTGTGTCTCTCAGTCAGAATCCTGACCAATGCCAGCATGTGAGCAGGAAATGTCTCCAGCTGCAGCTCCTGGAAGCCTGTGTTCAGAGATGAAGCAGCACCTGGGGACACTGTAGAACATTCATGAAGTGGAGAGTATTGTGGGTGGTGTGTACAGAGATGTGGTCAAACTGTACGCTCAGACTCCGTAAGCAAGTGGCCATTAGGCAGAGCTGGAGAGCTAGACAGGTGGGACAGGAATCTCCTGTGGTTACTCCTCTGCAAAACAGATATGTTTTTTTAGATAATGAGGAGGGAAAATGCCTCTCAGTTTTAAACAACAAGTCAAATCCGTTGAACCACGGTTGGTTCTGTGGCAAAGAGGAGGAATTAAAGAAAAAGTGAGGTTGCATGGGTTATAGGGGATTCAGTTGCAAGTGCACCATTTACATGTTTCTGTGACAGTAAACGCGAATCCAAGGTGGTTTGTTGCCTGACTGATACTGTCTGGGAGCACTTACGGGACATTGCTGACGGGGGAGGGGGAGCAGCCAGTTCTCGTGGTTTCTAACATAGAGGGAAAAACATGATTAGGTCCTCAAAGGAGTGTAGGGGGAGGTAGGAAGCCGTCTGCTAAAGAAAAACTCAACTCTCCTGATTTCATGTTTACTCCCATGACCCGTGCTACTCAGATTGGAAATAATAGATTATATCGGATGAATACGTGGCTAATGAGATGGTGTGAGTGGGAGGGTTTCAGATTCCTGGGGCTTTGGGGTTAGTTCTGGTAGAGATGGGAACCAGCACAAACTGGACAAGTTACAAAGGCTGA
This sequence comes from Negaprion brevirostris, assembly GCA_030324005.1. NCBI lineage: Eukaryota > Metazoa > Chordata > Chondrichthyes > Carcharhiniformes > Carcharhinidae > Negaprion > Negaprion brevirostris. The sequence goes on along the minus strand of JARDVH010000002.1, from coordinate 468,068 downwards.
AATATTAGGCAAATAATTGGTATAGTCGTTGACAGCGTTCGAATTTAGCACAAGACCTAAACAACACCGAAATAATCGTTACAATACTACAGTGTAACCAAATCAATCGGAAACAAACAAGGACAATACAATGGTCTGTGTATCCGTTTCAAGGAAATGAAAGCTGTCAGCAGGACAGGTTGGGTTTGGAGTATCCAATATCCACACTCAAATCCATTGACTTTGTAATTATAGTCTAATACAGGGCTCAGGATGGTGAACCCTCGCCAACTTTCTTTTCAAGACAACTGACAGCGAGGTAGAGAGGATGTGAAGGTTGAATGGAGTGAACAAGACTAAACAATTGGAGCCGAAATCGTGCCTCTGACTGGCACAGAAAAAGAAATGTTAAGGAAACTAACCCTGGACATTAACTCATGAGTCTTTTAAGGAAAGTTGCCATCAGCTTTGAGTGTAGGGCAGCTGGAGTTTACTGCAATGTGGAACTGACAGAAATTAAGTGAAATGGAAGTACATGGAACTGGAATTTTGGAGGATATCTCCGAGCTCAGAAGGGAGAATGTCACGGTGAGCATCGGGAAAGAATGAGTCAGGAACAAGGATCCTCTGAGTCAAAACGGGAAATTGATTTGAGAGTGGGGGTGGAGGGGAGAGAGTTTGAAGACTAAACCGTCACATTCTGATGAATAGATTCAAATCCAATTTTTCAATATACTTTGGATAGTAATGTTGTAAATGATGATGCAACTTTTTTTTCCTAATCGATTCAGTCAAAATAGAAAAGATAACGGAACAAAACAGAGGCATAATGTTCCGTCCAGTAACCATCATAAGAACCTAATCAAAAGAATGAATGTTAATTAATGTTACTCCTCCATTTAAATCAGAATGTATAACAACTCCAAATATATGTAGACTAATTCATACAACCTTTTTTTTTGGCAAACTAAAGAAAGAAAATAATGCATAGTAAGCAAATACTCCGCAGGCAACAAGATACTTTGCTGCCTTATTTTAAGTTAACTATTGATTAGATTACTCAATGGGCAATGGACACTTTGGCTTCATAGTGGAGTTAGAAATTTCAACCTACCAGCCTCAACCCATATTTTAGAACAACTGGAATAGAGAAACAACCAGCAGTGAGACAAGTTGGTTGCAAACAAAAAATAGAAAAGAGAAAAAAGAGTTTTGGGAATAAAGAGATTTACACATATTGAGGGAACTTGGTAACTAATGTTCTACAAGGATCAGCATTGAGATCACAGATCTCAAATATTTATTTTAGCAACACGGAATTGTCATGACAAAAACTTAATTGCAAAATACTTGAACACTCAAATCATGACTAAATATTTCCAGAGGTCATTTCAAGGGTCATGTCGCTTTCGCTCAGCGTCAGGTTCAACGTTTTACAAGAGGTAACATTTATTCCAATTTGCGTTGCAATTAGCGTTTCTAAGTGGTTTCAAAAAGTTTAGTGTTTCATTGGAACTGGTTCAAACTTCTTCTAATATAGCTTCCTAACATTCCAAATAATCCAAACTAGAGTTCATTTCCAGAGGAACATAATGGAAACAAATATTTTAAATTAAGTAACACAATATATTTTTTAGAACACTGTGATCCTTTTCCATCTTCTATATCCAGTGTTGGAAGAGATGTATTGATAGTCTGGATCAATTCCTTTAATTTTACATCAATCACCTAAGGACTTAAATAAGTCACATGTCTGCACAAAGAAACACAACTCATTCAATGGATGACAAAGAGAACAGCTCACCCATGGAAACGTGTTCGAAATTTGAAGCAACTGATATTCTTTTTACACAATCTTTGCTTACTGAGGTAGAGTTTGAGACTTTAATGTAACATTTGTACTGTGTAAGGGCCATACAATAATATCCATATTGTGTATATTAAAGGGATCATTTTACAATAAATGTACAGCTCAACATTTATGTATTATTAAAGAGTGTGACAAAGGCATTTTCAGGGCTGTCTTGGGGAAGGAGAGAAATAAAACGACACAAATCAAATGTTCACAGTGCGGCTATTCTGAGGAAGAAACATTATTATTATTAGGAAGTGTGGAATACAGCAATTGTTTTGTTTAAATATCATCCACTATTTGCTGGGGGATATTAACTCTATGCCGAGCAATGGCAAGACATTTCTCTTCACATATTCCTTACCAGACACCTTCAGTCACCAGCAATACCATTCTGGTTCTCATTTGCTCTATTGATTAACACAACAGACAGTCCCCATGTAGCATACTGAATATGCACCCAATCAAAATACAATATTAACAGATAAATCTTACATTCCAATGGATGTCCCAAACTCAGTACCACTCTGTATTGACAGTTACTGTCAGAAATGATTCCACAGTGTTTCGTGATAAACCAATGTTGTGAAGCCAGTGTTGGTAAAATTCTAAGCATTACAAGTACTGCTAAAAAAAAGCTAAGAGCTGTTAAAATTGTCTATTTGAAAGGAAGTCTTCCTGTGTCCTGAGAAGCTGCAGGTGCAAGGACCCACTACAGATTGTTGTGTGGTCACCGGCTTTAGCATTTGAATTACAACATGCTTTAGATCTTACCTCATCAATTTAAAACAAGCATTTGAATGGCATCAGCCTATCGGATTTCAATGTTGATGTTTTGCTAACCTGTAAAACAATCCTAATATGTGAATTTTGCAATGTCATCGGGATTATAAAGGGCACCGTTCCCAGTGCTAAAGGACCAGCGAGCAGAAGAAGATCGCACGCCACAGTTCTCAGCTAGAGAGAGAGACACACAGGCAGTAACTCTAACAATGTAAAAAAAAACACTTCTTTATGTTGTGAGAGAAAGTTTCATTTCATCAGAGGCTAGGAGAAGCACAGAAGAATGAGGAAAGAAGATTTTGGAAAGATAATAAAAAATACGGCAATTTGCGTGTGACAAAGGCAATTTTTTTCTTTGTTTGTTAGTAAGTGGGAACTGTAATTATCTAAACAGCATTCCAAAATAATAGTTTAGTTAACCTCTTCACTGATGGTCAGGAAAGAAGTGTTGTTTCTTTTAACAAAAGTGTCTCAGGTAGTTTTTTATGTAACCACTAAAAATTGCTGTTGGCCGATTGTACCATTTCTCACATAATCTTTCAATGATTCTGAAAGGAAGGTACTGTTGTAAAAATCAGCCTGTCTTAACCCTTGTACGGTGGACAAATAACTTTGAGTAGACGTCTTATTAGTACAAACAATATTTATTTAAACCCACACAATCTATAATCACCCACCCGACCAACAATAAGTTATCTTACAGAAAATACTAGAATTCAAGTACAATACAAGACCTTGACTTAACTTTGCGTGACTGACAAGTCCCCAAACAGATATTGGCCTTTATCTCTGCACTGGTCTTGGTAGTTGTCTGCGTAGCCTGGTCCTTTGTCTGGTGTGGTACCCTGGCTCTGATCTTCTTTCTTTCCTCCCTTCTCAGGTGTGGTGGCTCTCCATCGTTGTAGCTTGTTCGTGGGGTCAGAGAGAGAGAGATTCCTGGTTGTGCAGCATCCTTTATACCATGTTTGGTTTCACGCCCTTTTTTTGGCCATTGCCAATCAATCGATCAGGACTTGATCACCCTGATCGATAAGAGTCCAATCAGGTGCTACCACACCGATCTCTGGGTGTGTCCCCGGCGGCCATGCCTGTAGGTGTTGTAGGCACATAGGTCACATACCTTCCTCCTAAATAAGGATTCACGGTGCCTTTACGTCTGGCACACAACCCAGTGTGATCAGAAAGTCTCTTTCATCCTGGAGATGGCCTATATCCTGTGTATTCACTCATCAGGGTTGCAGCCTGTTTGTCTGTCTTTAAACTGCAGCCTGTCAGTTTAGTTTCTTGCCCAGTTGTCCCAGAGTGCTTTACAAAACGCCATTTTAGAGGCCTGTTTGGCTACACCCTTTAAGTGACTATCACCTCAATTTGATTTTAATTTTTTAACTTGACCTTTTGTTGATTGTACTGAAAAAAAGTGTGCCAATGCACTGTGCTATGGAGAATCTGGATGTTGGAATGCACCTGTAATTGTTTACATATAGTAGGATTGGGCAAGCCTCAGTTTGGAAAAGGGCATTCTCCATCTCAGGCAGGATCGTACGAATTTCAGCCGGTTGTGCTGGTAAAATTCCACCCAATGAGTTTTTTTTATCTCAGTAAATGCCAGCATGGACTGATTACACAGAAACGTAGATACTAGAGGCAGGAATAGGCCGTTTGGCCCTTTGAGCATTTTGATCGTTGCTGATCATCAAATTCAATATCCTGATCCCCCTTCCCCCCATACCCTTTGATATCCCTTCAGCCCCTATAGATTTATTTAATTTATTCTTGAAATCACGCAACATTTTGGTCTCAACTACATTCTGTGATAACGAATTCCATACATTTACCATCCTCTGGGTGAAAAAATTTCTCCTCACCTCACTTCTAAAATGTTTACCCCTTATCCTCAAACTATGATCTTAGTTCTGGGCTCTTCCACTATTCTTTCTAATTTACCATGTCTAACCCAGGTTGGAATTTTATAAGTTTCTATGAGATCCTCTCTCATTCTCCTAAGCTCCAGTTAAATTAATCCAAACCTATTTAATCTTTCCTGTTATGACAGACCTGCTAACCTAGGAATCAGCCTGGTAAACCTTCACTATACTCCCTCCATAAAACATCTTTCCTCAGATAAGGATACCAAACTGCACCCAAAACTCCAGGTGTGGCCTCACCAATGCCGTATACAATTTCAGCAAAACATCCCTATCCCTATTCTCAAATCCTCTTGCTATGAAGACCAACATACTACACGTCTTCTTTACTGCCTGCTGTACCTGTGTGCTTACTTTCAGCAACTGATCATGAGGACATCAAGGTTTCGCTGAGTATCCAGCTCTCTCAATTTACATCCATTTAAGTAACAATCTATCTTCCTATTATTGCTGCTAAAACGGATAACCTCATATTTATCCACATCATACTGCATCTGCCATGATGTGTCCACATACTTAGCCTACCCAAATCACGTTGAAGCAATTCTCTATCCTCCTCACAGCTCATCCTCCCATCCAACTTTGTATCATCTGCAAATTTAGAGATAACACATTCAGTTCCCTCTTCCAGATCATTAATATATAGTGGAACAATTGGGAGCCTAGCACAGACCCTGTGGAACCCCACAAGACATTGACTGCCAATCAGTAGAAGACCCATTTCTGCCAACTCTTTGCTTCTTATCTGCTAATCAGCTTTCTATTATCCCAAGACATTATCTGGTTGAGCCGAATAATTTATTTCTGTGCCTTATATCCTATGTAATCTTTTGTAAGTTGTACCATGAAGAAAAAGTGTTCCTACAAAGGAAGGAAATGCATGTAAGGTATACATGTAAGGAAGGCTGCAGGTTTGATTTTGCAGTAAGAAAAATTATTTCAGAGGAGTTGCAGAGGCCATCGATTTGAACAGTGGAGTTGGGAAGACAGCACCAAGTGATGCTGTGGCACATTGTTGGCAGCATATTTAAAGGGCTGCCAGTCCTGCATTCAATGAACTCATTAGAACTCATGTCTCAAGATTATTAGCCCAGATCTCTCCTTATTTGTCCAGTGAACTAGCCTTTATTTTTAGAAGAGTGGGTAACAGAACTGAGAGGTCAAATGTATCAGAAAAGATTGAATAAGCTGGAGTTTCTTTCTCTTGAAAAGAAAAGGCCGAGAGGTGACCAAATGGAGATTTTTAAGATTGTGAAAGGGCCGGATAGTGTTGGCGTAGGGAAGCTGTTTCCTCTAGTGGGGGAGACCAAAAAATTAGACTATGTGCATAAATTATAGGAAAAGGAAGAGAATGAGAAGAAAAGTATTTGAAGAGAAAGTGAATGTGTATTAACAAATGATTAATGCTTCTGTTGTGCATATATTAGCCTGTATTTTCTCTGATTTGCCTTTTCCTATATATTGGAGATAGTGATCCTAGCTCCTCATCATAATTTCCTTCAACCAGCTCATGTAGTGATTACAACCTTCTGTGCCTTCCCTCATCCCATGCACTCAAATTACCAATGTCCCCTCATGTTTGTCCTTTTTGCTATGCTCCTTCGGACTGCCAGATAGAAGTCTTTGGGTAGAGATGAGGAGGTCTCAAAGTCTTTTGTTAGGTAGTGGACCTACTGACATGACCTTTCTTCCACTATTCCATCCAATCCCTTACCTGCTGGAGGCCCTGCATATCCAATGCAGCTTTTCGGGTTCTTCTGTCTCATGAAGCCCTTCTTCCGACTCGTCCAGTACCATGATGGCAGTCTGAATTCTCTTCTGGAAGTGCATGTGGACTTGAGGATTTTTCACAGTAACTTTATTGCAGTGTTAATATAAGGCCACTTGTGTAATAATTAACAAATTTAACAAGCTAACTTTGTGGGAAGAGATTGGCTCCAGCGCATCAGACTGAACTGACTGGAGATCTTCAGCCTGGGAGTGGGTGGACTGTATAAAGTTATCAACAAGTACATATGTTTTCCAAGAAGTACTTGAAAGAATAAAGGCAGCTAAAGCCAAAATCTGTGTCGACCCTGATGTTGCCATGCCTAAGTATTTTGGAGCGAAATCAGTTCCATACTCTCTGTTGGAAAAGTGGAGACAGATGAGCACTTGGCACATCTTAACAGTTAAGGCTATGGGCCAAGTGTTGGTAAATGGAATTAGGTGGGAGGTCAGCTGTTTCTCATGTGTCAATGCAGACTCAACGGGCTGAAGGGCCTCTTCTTACTCTATGATTCTATGATACGGCATTGGACCTTATTAGGAGTCTATGAATAGCTCCTAGAACACTGCATCAGTGTTTTGCTATCTGTGTGTTCTGAGGCAATGAGTCCAGCCCAGATTCTTTACCAGCTGTAGAAGAAGTCATGATGACCCTAAAGTTTTTGCAGACTCTGCCATCGTCTGCAATGCGAATTGAGGCCTGGACACAGAAGGACCCAATCCTATCGAAGTTAAAATATATGATACTGAATGACGAATTCAGTGCACAACTCTCAGACAAAATGAAATCCTATCTGATGAAAAAGTCAAACTCAGTGTTGCTATTCTCTGTGGGTCATTTGTGATTGTTCCTCACCCGGGTCAGTATCAATCATGAAATGGCACCATGGCTACCCTAGAATATCAAAACTTAAATTCCTAGCCAGGAACTACATGTGGCCCAGCTTTGATACAACATTATAGACTTAGTCAGGCAATGTGACTTGGTTAGGAGAATCAAAAACACTCCCCTCCCCTCCCCCGCACCCCCCCGGCGCAACAACACCTCTCCTCAGAATCCCTAA
>JARDVH010000002.1:420407-430672 GCA_030324005.1 Negaprion brevirostris | reverse complement strand
GCTGCACTGTCAGAGGGTCAGTACTGAGGGAGTGCCGCACTGTCAGAGGGTCAGTACTGAGGGAGTGCTGCACTGTCGGAAGGTCAATACTGTCAAACTGCTGCACAACTCTAAGTATTTGATTGGGAAGAAATACCTTATCTTTTTATTTCCATGCACTCAAACATCTTGAACTGAATTGGTGGAGAAGTTTCGAATGAAACAGCGCCATCAATTTCATTTCCAAACCAAGTGGACAAATCTGGTGTGGACTAATGTCTCTTTTTTGATTCGGTGCAGAATGTTGTAAACATGATCAAACAACACCTCCCGTAAGTCAGCAACAACAGTTCACTAAACAGGCACATCAATACCTCATCGAGTGGAAACAGTGATGTGCTTTTACCAGGGCCTTTCCAGTGATATTCACACCCCCAGGATGATTCATTTTGGAAACAATTGGCACCAATGTCAACTAAACTTCAATCACACACTATCTGGAATATTTCACACGTTAAACTCGCCAGTAAAATGTTTATAACTTACACTGATTCACTGCTTGCTGCTTATGATCCTAAAATTCCGCACAGTAATGTCTTACACATCGATTCGCCAAGAATCAAAAACACTGCCTGATCGAAGTTCAGATCTTATCAAGTGAACGGCTGCCAAAATCAACAAGGAAAGTTCCACCCCATTTTAGACCGATAGGTTTATCATAAGCGGGTAGGGAAGCTTTACTGTTGCTTAAACAATCTCATTGGGATTCAACCTGGAGTGAACTACATTCGGAGGATTGTGTTTACATGTTGGCACATGCCATCACTGATGAGTGTGTTTTTATTCATTCTTGGGACATAGGCATCTCTAGCTGGCCAGCATTTATTGTCCATTCTTACTTGCCGTTGACAAGGTGCGAGTGAGCTGCCTTCTTGTTTCACTGAAGTCCATGTGACGTGAGTTGACCCATAATGCCGTTAGGGAGGGAATTCCAGGATTTTGCCCCAGCATATGGAACAGTAAAGTGATATATTTCCATGTCAGAATGGTGAGTGGCTGAGAGGGGAACTTACAAGTGGTCGTGTTCCCATGTATCTGCTGCCCTTGTCCTTCGAGATAGAAGTGGTCGTGGGTTTGGAAAGTGCTGTCGAAGCATCGTTGGTGAATTGCTGCAGTGCATCTTGTAGATAGTACACACTGCTACTGTTGACCGTCAGTGCTGGAGAGAGTGGATGCTTGTCACTGTGGTGCCAACAAACGGACTGTTTTGCCCAGGGTGGTGCCAGGCTTCTTGAGTGTTGTTGGAGTTGCACCCATCCAGGCAAGTAGGGAATATTCCATCACACTCCTGACTTCTGCCATATAAATGGTGGATAAGCTTTGGGGAATCAGGAGTTGACTTACTCGCCGCAGAATTCCGAACTTGTGACCTGTACTTGTAGTTACTGTGTTTATGTGGTGAGTTCAGTTGAGCTTTTAGTCAGTGATAACTCCAAGGGTGTTGACAGTGGGGGATTCAGTGATGGAAACGCCATTGAATTCCAAGGGGAGGTGATTAGAATGTTTCTTATTGGTGGTGGTCATTGCCCAGCATTGGTAGGTCGCAAATATTAATATATTGGCCTTGGAGGCATAGATAGACAGCACAGATCTCCCCATACATGGTTGGCCCAACATTTCGTTCCCATGCCAAATTGCACTGAATCATCAAACTCACCAGGCAATTCAGAAAGTCTTTTTTAAGATTCAGACATGTGCAGTAGAACCAGTGTCACATTTGGCAGGTTTTCTTCCCGAAACGGTATTAGTGAACCTGGTGAATTTTTACAAATTTAATCTTGAGGCTTTTAGTTCTACATTCGGCATTCAATTCAATTTTCACCATAAACCTGATGGATTGTGAACCCAGACAATTATAAGAATCCATAGAAACCACGCTGTGCGAAAAGGAGCCCTTTGGCACATTGAATCTGCAGTGATTCTCCAACAGAGCATTTTACCCAGCCTTGATCACACCCTATCCCGATAGCTCCATGTTTATGCTCCGCTAATGCAACTAATACATAAATCTTGGGCACTAATTTAGCATAGCTATTACACTTAAACTACAAATCGAATGTATTCAACAAGCGGCTAGATATTGCACTTGTTGCAAATGGGATCAAAAGTCGAAAAGCAGGATAAGGCCATTAAGTTGCAAGATCATCCATGATATTAATTAATGGTGGAAAAGGCTTGAAGGGCCAAATGTCTCCACCTGTTCTTACCTTCTATGCTTCTATCTTGGTGGCACGGTGGTTAGCACTACTGCCTCACAGTGCCAGGGACCTCCTTTCAATTCCGGCCACGGGTGACTCTGTCTGCAGTTTGCACGTTCTCTCTGTACCTGCGCAGGTTTCCTCCCACTCCAAAGATGCGCGGGTTCGGTTGATTGGGCCTGCTAACTTGTCCCAAGATGTGTAGCTAAGGCGAATTACCAGGGGGAATACATAGTTTTCCAGGGAAAGGGCCAGGATGTGATTATTACCATAGAACCATAGGCAATTACAGCTCAGAAACAGGCCTTTTGGCCCTTCTTGTCTGTGTTGTCTGTGCAGGCTCGATGGGTCGAATGGCCTTCTACTGCATTCTAGAGATTCTGTGATTCTATGATCTTTGGGCTGAGGGAAGAAACTGGTAAACCCATGCAGGCAGGAGGAGAATCGTTGTGTTCAACTGTGAAAATTGTTCTGTAAACATTAGAATCAAAGAATTATTCAGAGCAGAAGAGACCTCTCGGCCCATCGAATCTATCTAACTCCCACCAAATCTCATTTGCCAGTACTTCACCCATAGCCCTGAATGTTATTATATGGCAAGTATTGCTCCAGAAACTTTTTAAATGATCTGAGGCCAACCGCCTCTACCAGCTCCCAGAAAACACATTCCAGGCCGTCGCCAGTCTCTCCAAAAAAAAAGCTCACATTCCCTCTAAACCTCACCTTGAACCTATGCCCTGTTGCGACTTACCTTTCAACTAAAGAGAATAGTTACTCTTTATCCAATCTACCCATATCTCCCATAATCAGATACACCTCCATCAGGTCGCCCTGACAAGTGGTCGATAATGTTAAGTTAAACATTTATAATGTTAGCAGAGGCATTCGAGAGTATAGCAAAGTTCACTCAGTGAATTTCACAATGGGTTTATTGGCCGATAACAGCACCAAATGTGTACATTGGAGACTGGAATGATCCCAATCTGTAGACATTATCTCTGATGTCAAATAAGGAAGAAAGTTCACAGGCAGTATCAGGTGATACAAGAACGAATTGTATAACCTGAGTCCCGTCTGCAAACCGTAATTGATTTGCAACATTTCTCCACCGTTACCATACGCTACAGCTCGTAGAGTAGTGGTGGCTGCCAGGAGATCATGTTTTTAATCGGAAGATAGAGAATCAGTTTTGAGGAAAATGTGCTTTCAGCGTTTTAATTTATTAATTCACACCGAGACGGAGACACAGTATTCTTACAAAATTCATCACACACACGCATACACACACACACACACACACACATACATACATGAGCTCACAACGAGAGACAGCCAGAGAGAGATGGAGCCTCTCTCACACACACACGCTGCCGAGGTTCAGGGAGAGGCAAATGCAAAGACAGACATACACATTATCTCTTTCTCTCTATTTCTTAAACACGCACAAAACCCACGCACACGATGTATCTCTGTTCCTCTCATTCTCTTTCTCAACACACACACACACACACACATACATCGAGACACAGGCACTTATGCTGACACTCATACGCACCTAAATTCAAGTGGTCTCCTTATCTCATAACCAAAAAAAACCAATTCAAATGGAGGGAATTTGGTTGACTCATTAGATGCAGTCTAATTTAAAAAAGAGCAAGTCATTTGAAAGTCATTCATTTCAATTGTATGGATAATCTTGATAATAAATCGTCAACGTGGCTTTCAATGTTTGATGCCACCGCGCGAACACTACCTGCGATTCTGGATGGTCCACAGTTTGTTTAAATTGTGTATTTCCTCAGCGATCCCTTTGAATAACATTGACGGTAAATTTGATCGTTCTTCTGATTGTATTTCTGTGCGTATCCCATATCAAAAAAAGTAGTAGCTCCTATACAATCGTTTTTTTCTGTAATAGTGCGTGATGGAATGGCATCTGGAAACCTAGTAGACTCATTTAGTATACTCAATGTATATTGATTCCCACTTTTTTGTTTGTTTTAGGGAGGGGCCCTATGCAATCAATTCACACACATGTGGAACGTGTCTCAAATGATGGAATGGATATTAGTGTTTTATCACTGTTTGAAGTTTTTCTATGACCTGATGGAGACATGGTAGACAGAATTTAACCACATCTTTATGCAGTCCATGCCAAAAAGAATTGTTTTCGTATTGTCTTTACTCCCTAATGATCTCCTACTGCCACCGCTACTCACATTCGACTCGCAACATCTCCTTTCTATTCCCCAGCGCCAACACCACTTGACGAACTTTTGCCAACTTTTCATCCGCCTGAAGATGGATTATTTTCAATTTCCTCATTAAGACATCATTTTTAAGACATTAACATCCTGGTGTGCAATCTGATTTGTCTTCCATTTATTCTTTCTGATACAACTATTTCATTTATTCATCGTCTTGCTGTAACTCCACCGACTTTTGCGACCTAAAAATATGCATCTCACACTCCAAATGTTCTTGTTTTGTTTTCCAAATATCTGATCAAAAGTCGTTACTGATAATTGAACTTCAGTTTTCTTATATTCATTCTTTACTTTGTCCGGTTGTCTTTACGTATGATTTTGTGACCTTATTACTATAGAATCAGGGGGGGAAAATCCCAGGATATACGGCCTTTATCAACTCATTGGGTCGATCCTCCACTGGACTTTCAACCACAGTAGACATCCCTTCCACCTGCGGTCCAGCTGTATCGTTACCCAAGATGAGCTGTATTCCTGGACAAGACAATTTCTCTATTGCTCCTGTTACCAATTCATACCTCTTCACTGGACTCTCCAACCTCAAATTATATTGTGGAACAATGCTCTTCTGACCCTGAATTGCACATTTTACTACAACGTCTGTCAATATTGCTTCCAAACTACCTAACTCCTCATCTCATAACATTAAAGATTGAATTCATTCCATTTCTCTTTAAATGTTAACTTCTTTACCTGCAGAGTAAACTTTATCGACACAATTAATTTATTTAAAGAAATCTGGCACCTTCTGGTCAGTCAAATCCTGATCACGCGGAGCATTCTGCTGCATATCTTTCGCTTCAATTGGGCTTTCCTTTCCCACTTTAACAAACCTCACTGGTGTTTCCGTTTTGCCATGTCAATTTTCCCAGTACTTTTCTTAAACCATCAACACTTCGACTTTGCATGGCCTAATTTCTTATAGTGAAATCGTCTAAGGCTTTCCATTTCTCTTCCACCCTCCTGTATTTCCATTACCCCGTGAGGTACACTGTTTGATACTCTCCCACAAGACGTTCATGACCTTTGCCAGCTAAGTATTTCTCTTTCCCCAATTTCTCTCCCTCACACGCTGAAACTGATGCTGGAAACCAAGCTTTGATTTAAGAACTGATGGATAATCATATGCTGCTAACCTCGCAGTTTTAATCCTCTGCAATTCCACATGAGTTCTCTCTGCATTAGGGAGTGAATTTTTGAATTCCTCCAAAATAATCATTTCAATAAGAGCTTCATGAGTCTGGTCCAATTTGAAAGCTCTTATCCACTAGTCAAAATTACTGTATTTGATTATTTCAAATTCTATATACATTTGGCCAGGTTCTTTCCTTAGATTAGATTATACTGTAGTCTTCTGCTACGAGTTGAAATCCAACTAAGATAGTTTTTATTTACATATCATAATTCTCAAATATCTCTCATGATAATGATGCAAACACTTTACTAGCTCTGCCCTACCAGCTTTGCTTGAATCTGTAATACCCATGTGATCTGTGGTCATTTCTTTTGGTCAGGCACTTGCTCAAAATAAACAAAAAAAACTTCTCATCAAACCTTGGCGAGGCCTGGGCATATTTAAATAGATCCTCACCAATCCTTTGACTGCAAAGCTTTTGTTCCATCTCACTGAGCTCATCACTGCACTCAATCTGAAATTTTGGCTTTAACTCCACCAATTTATCTGATGCTCAATTTTGACATCTTGTTTCCGCAGTTCACATTCTCTCTCCTTTTCCTCTTCTTCTGCTAAGACAATCATGTTTTTTCCTTTTTCCCTGATCTAGATTTCAAGCAGTTTCATTTCTTTCTCTTGTTCTCATTGGGGGCCTCCGCCTCTGCTTCAGAAAAGTATGTGCTCTCACAATGCTGAGATTTCCTTGCCGCTGGACCCGCGACACTAAAGCAACAGTCAATAAGGTTCAGTGTCAGGTTGGTGTGAGCCTCGAATGGGTTCTTTCGGGTGTTTCTATTACATGCATTAACGGTGCTTGTCGTTTTAGAATATAACTTCCATGCTTACAAATTGTACTGTTGAGAATACGTTGGTGAGATGCTGCAATGTATTCGTCGATGTTATGAACTTTTCACACTTCGCAGTCGTGGTGAAGGGAGTGGATCTTTGTGAATACGGGGCCAATCAAGAAGATTGTTTTTTTCCGGGTGGTTTCCGGAATGTTAATAGTGAGAGTTTTGGCAAATCTCATTGAATTGTATGTCAAGAGGGAATGGATTTGTTTTATATTGCAGATACTCCGGAACTGGTAATTGTTTGGCACGAATACTACTTGTCAAATATATGGAGACATAAGTAGAGTAACAAAATGGCCGGAGATGTTAGCAAGCAACTCAAACGAATGCTCTCGCGTCATAATTTCAACATTCACCATAGCAGCTGGTATACTTTAAAATCAGTCAGAAACATTCTGGGCTGTAAAACTAATCTCAAAATAGCAATAACCATGACGATATTGATAACTATCTTCACAGTTATCAAGGTCTCGTTGAATCTCCACCTCTGTCAATTTACACCCTTTCACGTAATAATCTACCTTCCTATTACTGCTATCTAAGTGGATAACCTCACAATTATCCACATTATATTGCACCTGCTATGCAGATGCCTATGCACTCAGCCTGTCCACATCACACTGAAGCATCTCCACATCCTCCTCATTGTTCACCCTCCCATGTAACTTTAAGAACAAAGAACAACGCAGCACAGGAAACAGGCCCTTTGGCCCAACAAGCCCGCACCGCCGTTTCAACATTCAGTGAGTGTCTCATTCCAATCCTTCTTCTACCTATGACTTTTGCCTATGCCTCTTGGGCTCCACAATAAACGTGTGCAAATTTAGAGAATTATATTTGTGCCAGATTAAGGGAGGTCTAATGTAGGGACAATTTGTTAACACCAAAGAGCCTAAAAGTTTTTGGGGGTGTGGGAGGAAACCGGAGCACCCGGAGAAAACCCACAGAAGCACGGGGAGAATGTGCAAATTCCCACAGACACCGACCCAAGTCGGAGATCTGACCCAGGTCCATGTATCTGCACAGCAAACAGTGATAGTCACTGAGCTGTTGTGTTGCCCGTCTGTTGGTCCAGTTTAAGCATACACTAATTAAGTGGAGCACTAGGCAACTCTCGAAGCAACATCCAAGAGCAGCACTCACATGACCCACCACGTGTATGCCCCTTGTTAGCCAACAAGGCGGACCGAATCACCTGTGGATGTAAAAAAAAAACATCAATAAACATACACAGCTTATAGACATTCACAGAAGATCCCCAGAAGCTCAAACATAAGATGGGTGAGCCATACAATATGTTGGACGGCCCATAGGAATCTACTAATTCCCACGAACGTCCTGAGGCTTCTTATCCTTATTTAGAACAGTCTTTTGTATCCCTCCATCTCTAGTCTGCTTGTGTGCCTATCTAGGTAAGTCTTAAACAACTCGAGCGTGCCTGCCTCCACCACCCTACTTTGCAGTGCATTCCAGGCTCCCACAACCCTCTGCATGAACTACTTGCCTCTTTCAACTGAATTCACTTTACATCATATGCGGATTTGGGGATAATACAGTCTGTTCCCTGTGCCAAATCATTAATGTATACTATGTGTAATTGGGTTCCCAGCACAGATATTTGTGAAATTCCATTAGTTGCTGACTGCCAATCAGAAGAAGACCTAATTTTTCCAATTTGGCAGCCAAATTTCTATCCATCTGAAGGAATTACCTCTAATCACACGTGTTTTAACTTTACTTTGTTATGTGAGACCTTGCCGAAAACCTTCTGGAAGTCTAAATAAATCACGTTCTCCTGCTCTTGTCATTCAACTCTACTAGTTACATTCAGAATAAAAAAAACATAGATTTTTCAGGCCTTAAATCCATGCTGTTTTTGTCTGATTGTGCCATTATGTTCCAAATGCCGAGTAACGAAACCCTTTATAAAAGCCTTTAGCAACTTTCCCAGACTTGAATGGATAGATGGCTTCCTTCTGCTCCTATGTCTTATGTTGCCTTCTTATGTATCATATGAACTCCACTTTCACACTTTCTCTTACCATTTAGTTATCTTTAAGTTCACCTTTATAATGCATAGCTTCAATGTAGAAAATATTTGGGGAAATTGATGGGAATGAAAGTGGATACACCCCCAGGTCCATGTAATCTTCATGCCAATGTTTAAGCCCTTATGCTTTGTCACCTTCTGAATTATCTATTATCTGGAACGTGAAGAGACTTTGTCTGCAGAAACAATAAGATATTGAAATCCCAGGGGGCCAATACTCAGCAACGACAAACATCCATAATTCTAATCAATATCCATTTTTATCTGTCTGCTGACCAGTTTCTCAAAATGCAAGTTCCTTCGGTGAGCTGCAGTTCACATCAGCACTTCTTGGTCTCAGCTCAATCTGATGTGTGGTGTATGCGGTTGTGCAACAAAACAACCAGTCCTGGTGCCCCACCACCCCTGTCCCTCATGCCGACACGATAGTTAAGAAAGCCTACATTTTCTCAGAACAGGAAGTAAATTTGGCACGGCTCTCAACAACTTTTACAGATGCACCATAGAAAGCAGTCTTTCTGGTTGTATCTCAGCTTGGTATGGGCTCCTGCTCTGTCCAGGACTGCAAAAAAACTACAGAAGAACATGAATGTAGCCCAAACTATCACACAAGCCAGCCTCCCACCCAATGATTCTGTCTACACTTCCCCCTGCCTCTGCAAAGCAGCCAGCATAATTTAGGAATCCATACACATCCTCTCTTCAACCTTCTTCTGTCAGCAAAATATACAAAAATCTGATCTTCCATAGCAATCGACCCAAGAACAGTTTCTTCCCTGCTGCCATTTGGTATTTGAATTGACTTACCTCGCACTACGTTGATCATTCTCTGCATTCTAGTGATGACTTTAACACTATGTTCTGAGCTCTCTCGTCTCCTTTTCTATGAACAGTATGTTTTGTCTATATAACACGCAAGAAGCAATATCTTTTACTCCATACAAACACAAGTGACAGTAATAAATCGAAACAAACCAAGTCAAATATCTCAGTGACAAGTAATACATTTGTGCCCATTTGCAGAGCTGGTTGGCTGAATCATTAACATTCATTGCTCATGCATTGTGCCGCATCCTACATGCAAAATATGAACTTCCATTGCAAGGAGCTGAGGTATGTGAAAAATGGAGGAAACATTTTCTCAGTGTGTGTTTTTCATTATCAAAACATGCCTCCAAGCGTCAATCAAGAAGGGTGAAATTCACCAGCACAGAATATAGTTTAGAACAAAAAGTTATGTGATTTCAGGAAGGAAGTAAATATATGTCTTGGGGCTGTACATGCCAAGAGACCTGGGATAATTTGATGATGTTTGATATGTTAGCTGCCTCACAGCTCCAGGGACATTGTTTAAACCAGGTTCCGTATAACTGTCTGTGTGGAGTTTGCACTTTCTACCCATTTCTGCATGGGATTGTTCCGGGTGCTGCAACAATCAAAAACATGCCAGTTTAGTGATTTGGACATGTTGAATTGTTAGGGTAGGGTTAGGGTTAGGGTTAGGGTTAGGGGTAAGGGGTAAGGGTTAGGGTTAGGGTTTAGGGTTAGGGTTAGGTTAGGGTTAGGGGTTAGGGTTAAGGTTAGGGTTAGGGTTAGGGTTTAGGGTTAGGGTTAGGGTTAGGGGTTAGGGTTAAGGTTAGGGTGAGGGTTAGGGTAAGGGTTAGGGTTAGGGTTAGGCCCATT
>JARDVH010000002.1:120423-136454 GCA_030324005.1 Negaprion brevirostris | reverse complement strand
CATTAGTGCTGATCTGCGCCACCAGCTCATCCACTTTATTCCGAATGCTTCGTGCATTCAGATAAAGTGCCTTCATCCCAGCCTTCACCTGGACCCTATTTGCACATCAAACTTTCTCAGCATTTTGTATTGAGAGTTTGAAAGGAGGCAAGACTGAGAACATGACACCAGCACACCTAAACAGAGTCAGCAGCACCTTGAGGAGAGTGTGAAAGGGGGACACGGTGACAGAAAGTCAGCACATTGAGGAGGGTGTGAGAGGGGACACTGGGACACCTGGACAGATAGTCAGCACCTTGAGGAGAGAGTGAGAGGGAGACATTGGGACACTGGAACAGTCGGCATCTGGGGAGAATGTGAGAGGGGGGCACTGGGACACGGGGACAGACAAGCAGCACCTTGAGGAGAACATGAGAGGTGGACACTGAGTAACTGGGACTGACACTCAGAACCTTGAGGAGAGTGTGAGAGAGGGACATAGAAGATTCAAACTGCTGGTAGAGTCGTACACACTGTGATCGAAGCCGTTTGTTTGTGTCTTGTGTTGCTGAGGATTCCTTTCAATATCGACTCTACAGTCAGGTGTCAGGGAACGTGAATGAATGGGTTCCATGCCCTCAGTACTTAGACAACAACAAATACAGATTATAGATGCAATGGAGATTGACGCGGAATATTCCCAGGAGCAAAAGGAATTATCAAGTGTTATGCCATGATGGCTAATCCCATTTCCCTCGCATTGTAATCAGCTACAATTATTTTGGGAAGGTGTTAGCTATTCATAATTAACTTTGAAGTCCACTAATGTAAAGACCAAGCACTCACTGTCAGTGAGTAATTAACAAGGAATTTTGTTTAGATAACCAGGAACTTTAACTAAACAAGTCACATTTGTATTAAAGGTGGTTTTTGACTGACATGCTTTTTCAGAAAGAACAAGGGTCATTCAGAATAAAACAGTAATAACAAAATCTGAGTCACTCTCAAAAAGATATATGTAACCAGGTCTGATCGTGTTCGGAAGTTTGGAGAAAAAAAAAAACAAAAGAAGAAGGAACAAAGTAAATTAAAGCACAGGGAAAGATCCAGTTGCCCTCCAAGCCTGTAACAACCTGAAATAAATCTCCACACCCTTCCGGGAACAATGCCTTTCCAATCGCATCATATTCACGTATTTGTCAGGCGCCCCTTAAAACTCATAACATCATTTATTACCCCAGGAAGGGAATTACACGCACCCACAAACCTCTTTGTAAAAAAAAACTTGCCTCGTACATCTCCTTTGAACCTTGCTACTCGCACCTTAAGCCTGTGGCCCTTAGTAATTGACTCTTCCGCGTTGGAAAATAAGCTTCTGACTGTCCATTCTGTCCACGCCCCTCATAATCTTGTAGTCTTCTATCAGGTGGCCCCTCAACCTCCGCCATTCCACTGAGAACAAATCAAGTTTCTCCAATCTCTCCTCTTAGCGAATGCCCACCGTATCAGGCAACATCCTGGTAAATCTTTTCTGTACTGTCGCCAAAGCCTCCACATCCTTCTGGTAGTGTGGCAACCAGATTTAAATGCTAAATTCCATGTGCGGCCAAAGTAATATTCAAAAAGCTGCAACATGACTTGACAATTTTTAAATTTAATGCTCAGGCTGATGAAGCAAGCATGCCATATGTCTTCTTGACTACCTTCTCCGCCTGCGTTGCCACTTTCAGTGACCTGTGTACTGTACACCCAGATCCCCCTGTCTATCAATGCTCTTCAGGGTTCTGCCATTTACTGTATAATTGCTAACTGTATTAGACCTTCTAAAATGCATTACCTCACATTTGCACTTTGGTCATTGTCCGCTCTCTGTACATGCTGTCTGATATAATGATTCCTGCTGGTTAGATGGTGATCTATCTGAATCCTTGTCTGAAGCTGGCAGAGTAAAGAAACAACTGCTCCAGTTAATCTAAATTCCCTTAACTGTCTTTAACTTCTTCAGGTGATCGGAGCCCTGCTTCTGGTTGTGTTCCTGGTTCAAGCACTGGTGGATCTGCACTGAAGGCAGCTGGGTTATTTTTATAATCCTACTGACTTATCCCTGCACTCAGTTTGGCTCAAGGTTAGCAGTAACAGTAGCTTCAAATCTAATAGGTTCCCTTTAGCTGAGTGTTTTATTTAAACTCATCGGCTGGCATAATGCGAAACCTAAAGAGCCGGTTACCTAGGCAAACCCGATGCTTTTGTCCAAATGTTGCAACTTAGAGTCGCTGTGTACTCTGCAGTTTAAACTTCTTAACGTCAAACAAAAACAGCTTTTTAAAGGGACAACACACTCTTTTCCCTTTAATCTTTTTATACTTGTTTTAGATCTCTTTTTCAGCCCACAAGGATATCATCGGTGCAACTTATGGGCCGAAGTGGCTGTTTGTCCTGTAGTTTCTCTATGTTCTATGTTCTATCTTTCTAAACATTGTTTATTTAACTTTGAACTCAACTTCATAACACAGGCAGCATTGAAGAAGTGTTCAGTGCTTTGTAGATGTGATAACTTGACAAGGACGCACACCAGAAGCAACAGTAGCAAACAGGGTAGAGCAGATGGCAAGAGTAGCAGAGTTAAACACGGGCTACATCATTAATAATTAGTAGAGAAACTTACCAGGGACACCAATAACGGCCAGGATTGGATAGTAAAAATACTGAATCACTATCAGTATATATTGGACACGCAGAGCTAGAGATATCCAATCTCGAGAAACATAGTACAATGCCCAGTATAAACTTCTCTCAATTGTTGTATCGTTCAGATCTGTGACCCTCAGATGCTGATCCATTGTCGAGACGTCCTGCTTTTCATGGATTCAAATTCAGTACAAAAAGTCTGCAATCTCTTTCTCCCAGATGTTTGTTCCTCGACTCCGTCTCTCTGGAGCCGCTCATCGCTGTAGTGCTCCCACTGTCAGTGTGGATAACACTGGAGGAATCCTTTATGAAGCATAGATGGGAATTCTTCAGAGGCACAATTAGTACCGGCAGAATTAATTCTGGCATTAATTACACTCACTAAACAAACACGTTTTACCTTCTATTTTGCATCTAAAATCTTTCCTGTAAGTGCACCACAAAAAAAGCTTGGGTTTCTGTGAGCTTTCCTGATGGAAGGAATTTTGTGAATATCGGAAGGGCTGACGAGTATCTTTCAATCCTGCTGTGGAATGGGATTGTCCCAAAAAAAAAGAAAGAAAAAGATTGTGCAACAGTTCCCCCAACCTGTCCGTATAAGAGTGCACATTTTAAACCTGGACATGTAATGGTGTCAGCATCGTATCAGTGACAGAAAGGAAAATGTTTGAACCCATAAGCTTGGAGAAAATAACTTGTAACATCTAACACCATATTAACGATTTAGATGAGAATTTAGGACGCATGGTTCGTAAGTTTGCAGATGACGCCAACTCTGGTGGTATAGCGGACAGTGAAAAAAGATTATCTCCAATTGCAGTGGGATCTTGATCAATTGGGCCAATGTGCTGATGGATGGCAGACGGAGTTTAATTTAGATAAATGCAAGGTGGAGCATTTTGGTAGATTGAACCAGAGCAGGACTTACTCTATTAATGGTTGAGTATTGGAGACAGTTAGAGAACAACAAAATCCCTTCAGACTCCTCGCTGTTGGCCCTGAACAACAAAAATAAACCACCAAACAAAGAGCAAAGGACAATACTGCACAGGAAGAGGTCCTTCGGCCCTCCAAGCCTGCGCTGCTCATGTGCCCGACTAGACCAATCGTTTGTATCCCCCTATTTCCAGTCTGTTCATGTGGCTATCTAGATAAGTCTTAAATGACCCAAGCGTGTCCGCCTCAACCACCTTGCTTGGCAGTGCATTCCAGGCCCCCACCACCCTCTATGTAAAATATCTCCCCCTGATATCTGTGTTGAACCATGCCCCCCTCACATTGAACTTGTGACCCCTTCTGTTAGTCACCTCTGACCTGGGAGGAAGCTTCCCACTGTTCACCCTATCTATGCTCTTCATAATTTTGAACACCTGTACTAGGCCATCCCTCATCCTCCGTCTTTCCAGGGAGAACAGCCTCAGTTTACCCAATCTCCCCTCATAGCTAAGACCCTCTATACCAGAAAACATCCTGGTAAACTTCTTCTGTACTCTCTCCAAAGCCTCCACGTCATTTTGGTAATGTGGCGACGAGAACTGTATGCAGTATTCCAAATGTGGCTTAATCAACGTTCTTTATAGCTGCAACATCATGTGCCAACTTTTATACTCTATGCCCCGTCCAATAAGGGCAAGCACGCCATATGCCTTTTTCACCACCCTCTCCATCTGTGCTGCCACTTTAAGGATCTGTGGACTTGCACATCCAGGTCCCTCTGTGTGTCTATACGACTGAAGTTTCGGCCATTTATTGTATAGCTCCCCCTACTGGCTATGAGACCTGCCAATCCCTGTGACACTGCCCACTGGTACTGACACCCATGTTTGACACCTTACTCTTGCAGGGACAGTTGAGGAGTTTGGTCTGGAGACCATTTTCCTCTTATTGGCTGCCAGGCAGCATAGGAAGGGCCCTTCAATTCTCCTGGGAATTAGGTGGGGCTTAGGCTGAGAGTAATGGGTTAATCTTTCCACTCTCCCTGGAATGGGGGTGTCAAGGCCTGGCTGACCTTCCAGCCTCGGCAGACCCGAAGCTACAAGTGTGAGCAGACCCCTTTAAATTCCTCTGACAGAAATGAGAGTTTAGTTTGACTTGGTCGGGTGGGGGGGGGGGGTGATTAAAGGTGTCTGGAGGAGTTGCAGGGTGGCACAATGGCACAATGCTTACCACTGCTGCCTCACAATGCCAAGGTTGAATTCCAGCTTAGGTTCACTATCTACATGGAGTTTGCACATTCTGCTCATATCTGCGTGGGTTTCCTCCGACACTCCAAAGATGTGTTGGTTAAGTAGATTGGCCTTGCTAAGTTGATCCGAGTGTGAGGAGGGATGGCAGGTTAAATATGAGGAGTTACGCAGTAAGGGTCTGTGTGGTAGGTTCAGACGATGGGTCGAATGGCCTCCTTCTGCAATGTCGGATTCTTTGGGAGGTGCAGAAAGGTGTAGCCAGATTGGACAAGTTGGAGTTATTTTCCTTGGAACAAAGAAGGCTGGGTGGTGACTTGATAGAGGTATACAAAATTATGAGGGGAAGATATAGAGTGACAGTATAAAATTATTTCCCTTGGTGGACAATTCCAGAATGAAGGAACATAGAGAACAGACTGTATTTATGCAAAGGTTGTCATTGTTGTCCAAAATTCACTGCGTTATTTGCTGGTAGAGACAAATGCTGTAAGCTCCTTTAAAAGTTTCTAGCTCTACACATTATTATTTGATAGGATTTAAATTAAGAGAGCAGCATTGCAGCGAGACCTGGGTATCCTTGTACACCAGTCACTGAAGGTAAGAATGGAAGTGTAACAGGCCGGAAAGAAGACAAATATTATGTTGACTTTCAAAGTGAAAGGTTTCGAGTACAGAAAAAGGGATGTGTTGTTGCAACAGAGGCTTGGTGAGGCCACACACCTGGAATATTGTGAGCAGTTTTGTTCTTTTCATCTGAGGAAGGATGTCCATGCTCTCGAGGGTGTGCAGAAAAGGTTTACCAAACTGATTCCTGGGATGTTAGGACTGACGCATGAGATGAGATTGAGTCTGTTAAATTCATATTCGCTAACGATCAGAAGAATGAGGGAGGAATCTCTTAGAAACTCACAAAATTCTAATAGGGTCATACAAGGTAGTTTCACAAAGAATGATAGGGGAGTCCAGAACTAGACTCAGACTAAGGGGTAGACAGTTTGGAAGAGGGATGAGGAGAATTTTTTTCACCCAGAGAATGGATAGCCGGAGGAAAGTAAAGTGAAAGGTTACAAAATAGAGAATGGTTATCAGAAGCAGTTGGATATGACACTTGGAGCGGAGGCGGTCAAAGATTATGGTGGGATAGCAGAACTGGGATATTGAGTTGGATGATCAGCCATGATCAGAATGAATGGGGGAGCAGGCTGGAAGGGCAGAATGGCCTCCTCCTGCTTCAAATTGCTGTGTTTCTATGGGCTGGGTGGAAGAATGTGGGATGATAACAGGGACTTGGGTGTTCTTGGGCCGGAAAGTAGAAGACGGGGAAAAGTCCTCCCCAAACATAAAATAACTAATTTCACAATAGGTTTTATTGCCACATTTATCGACCATGTGGCAATAGCCCTGAAATTCTAAATCTTGTAAATGCTGAAATTAGACAACTGTGCCGTCAAAGCTGAATGAGTACGAATGGATGATTTTAATTCTAACGTAGGCTGAGAAAGACAGGCAAGTACCTGCCGGGAAGGTAATGGTTCTCTGGAGTGTGTCCGTGATCACCTCCATGGCTGCATGCCGTGGATGCAACAAAGAATCAAGCATTACCGTATCTAATGCCGAGCAATGAACCTGATAAAAAACATGACCGAGGTGTTCATGAGCACTTGTCAAACATCGATTATCCAGTGAGAGTGCCACCCCTGGACCCGACGGTGCAAAGCCAACAAAGAGGAACATGGCAGTCTATTATTCTCAGAACCAGATCCATTATTTGAACATTGTAGTCTATTGCTCTCAGATTCTTATCCAGTATTTGAGCATTGCAGTTCTCAGATTCTGATCGATTATTTGAACTTTGCAGTCTGTTGTTCTCAGATTCTGAAGCAGCGTTGAAACATTGCCATCTATTGCTCTTTGTTTCTGATCCTGTATTGGAACATTGCAATCCATTGCTCTCAGATACTGATCTAGATTTTTAACATTGTGGTCAAATGTTCTCAGATTTCCATTCAGTTTTAGAACATTGCAGTTTATTGTTCTCAGATTCTGATTCAGTATTGGAATATCACAGTCTATTACTCACATATTCAGACCCATTATTGGCACATTGCAGTCTGTTGCTCTCAGATTCTGATCCATTATTTGAACATTACAGAATATTGTTCTCAGATTATAACCAGCATTGAAACATTGCAGTCTACTGTTCTCAGATTCTGATTCAGTTTTGAAATATTACAATCTATTCTTCTCAGTTTACGATCCAGTATTGGAACATTACAGTCTATTAATCACAGATTCCGACCCGTTTTTGGAACATTCCAGTCTGTTGTTCTCAGATTCTGATCCACTATTGGAACATCCCGGTCCATTCTTCCCATAATCGGATCCAGTATTGGAACTTTGCAGTCAATTGTTCTGATTCGGACCCAGTATTGCAACATTGTAGTCTATTGTTCTCAGATTCTGACCCATTATTGGAACATTGTTGTATATGTTCCCAGATTCTGATCCAGTATTGGAACATTACAGTCTATTGTTCTCAGAATCTGATCCACTATTGCAACATTGCAGTCTGTGGTCCTCAGTTTCTGATCCATCATTGGATCATTTTTCTCTATTGATCTCAAATCCTGATCCAGTGTTGGAACATGGCAGTCTATTGTTCTCAGATTCTGATCCAGTATTGGAACATTGCAGTATGTCGTTCTCAGATTCTGATCTAATATTGGAACAGTTTCCGATCCATGTTTGGAACAATGCAGTTCGTTGTTCTTTGTTTCTGATCCAGCACTGGAAAATTCCGATCCTGTACATGACAATCAATTGCTCTCTGATTCAGTTCAAGTATTGGAACACTGCAGTCTATTGTTCTCAGATTCTGATCCCGCGATGGATCATTACAGTCGAGGCTCTTAAATTCTGATCAATGTTGGAATATTACAGACCATTGATCTCAGACTCTGATCCAGTACTTGAGCAGTGCAGTCTATTGTTCTCAGATTCTGATCCAGTATTGAAACATTGCGGTCTATTTTTTTTTTCTCAGAATCTGATCAAATATTGGAGTATTACAGTTTATTGTTCTCAAGTATTGATCCATTGTTGGAAAATTGCAGTCGATTGTTCTCAGATTCTAACACATTATTGGAACATTACAGTTTATAGTCGTGAGATCCTGATCGAGTAATGGATCATTATAGTCTATTGTCCTCAGATTCTGATCAAGTGTTGAAACATTAACAGCCCATTGTTTTCAGATACTGATCCAAGTTTGGAAGATTGCATTCTATTGTTCTCAGACTCTGATCTATTTCTTGAACATTGCATTCGGTTGTTGTCAAATTCTGATCCATTGCTGGAACACTGCAACCTATTGTCTATTGTTCACGGACTCTGGTCCAGTATTGAAACATTACAGTTTATTTTCTCCGATTCTGATCCAAAATTGTTCAGAGACTCTGATCCATGATTGCAACATTACAATCATTACAATCTGTTGTCCTGAGATTCTGATCCATTATTGGAACAATACAGTCTACTGTTCTCAGATTCTCATCCTGTAATTGATCAATTTTTCACGAAGAAGAAAATGTTCTTGATTCCCGAAGTTACACATGAACTGCCTCTCTAATCTTAAGGACACTCCGTTTTGAGTGCCAGTGTGCCTGCTTTCATCCTAAAGCCTTCTTCAAATACTTTTTCCTTGAAGGCTCCAGCGAGAATTGAACTCGTGACCGTTGGGTTATAAAACCAGTACTCAAACCACTGAATTATGGAACCAAATGCAGCAAGCTACTCGAAGTAGGTGCAGTACTACCAGTGGATTGAGGAACAGGATTGGGTTTGAGGTCGGTGATTTTTGATGACTTTGGAAATGTCTAAGATCGAGAGCAGGAAGTCAAAAGACGCAAATTGAAAGTGATATGATTTCATATGCGTATCTGACATGTATGTTTTGTATGGGGGCGAAATAGCAAGCGCAGCATTGGTGGTTCAGCGGTGTAATGCTCGCGCGCCAAGCGGGAGGCCCGGTTCGACTCCTGCCCAGTTAACGAGCAGTGGTTACTTTATCTCTGTTGTTGTGTGTGTTAGCTGCATTGAATTTGCTGCAGCAAATCATGAACATTTCTTTGCATGTGAAAGCATTGGTTCAATGAAATGAGCAGCAGCACCTGATCTTTGCATTGATGGCTCTGTTGTAGAACTGTCACTTGCCACGCGAGGAGCCCTGGGTTAGATTCCCGCCCAATGCAAAGCCCACTCTTACTCACTTCTCTCTCCATTCAGCCCATACTCTTTCTTTCTTTGCAATTCTGTACTGCCCACCCATTTCAACCACCTCAATCTCTTTACCATTTGCCTCATGCTACTTTTTAACATCTGCATCACTTTTCCTTTTTCGTTCAGTCATTAGTTTCAATATATCTATTTCCCAGTCCATCAAATCTAATTCATGTTTCAGATCATCATAGGTCCCTTTGTTGAGATTTAGCACCCTGGTCTCAGAATCTACTACCTCAGTATCCAACTTGATATAGAATTATATCATATTATAGTCATTGATCTCAAAGGGCTCTATCTCAACGAGATTGCCAAATAATATTTTCATGTTACACAACACCCAGTCTAAAAGGGCTTGTTTCCATGCTGATTCTTCAACGTTTTGGTCCTGAAATTTATCCCGTATATACCCCAGACATTCCTTCGCTATTGTACTGTTATCTGGGAACATGAGTGGATTTCAGGTTACATATACGACCTCTGAACAATATGTATCAACAGTGGCTTCATTTAATGCAGATTCCAAGTCATGCTTTGGTGGGTGTTTTCATTGTGGTGTGGGGAGGCGCGGGGAGGGGTGGGGAGAATGGTGGTGGTGATGTACAAAAACGGCAAGCAGTTTGCGCACGAAAATATGGAACCTTCCATGTTGCCAATATTGTACATTAGAGGAATGGACTCGTGAGTGAATCTATTTGTTTACTGAACTGTAAATCAAATGCACCTAGCTTAATTGTCACCCGTGAGATTTTCACTGCATATAAATGAAGGATGCTTTTAATGTGCTGCAGAGCTTCAGTGTACAGCTTGGAGGATTTGCTCAATTTCAGAAATAACAATGCACGGGCCAGCGAAGGGACTATTTTATGCCATTTACTATCCTATTCTCGCTGTTATTGGTATCCCGGGTAAGCTATAGATTTTGAATATATAGATATAGCTTTTGATAATATTCTTATTTGGTAAATTGCCAGAAAATCTGTTGTTGTATCTCAGAAATGGGCTGTTTGTTATTTAAATGCACTGATATTTCAGTTTAATATACTTCACTTGGGTTCATATATGGAGATGCAGTATATGATATTTCGGTTTTAGACAGAGTTATAATTTAGAAACATGGGCTTTCTACAGTACAGAAGGAGGCCATTTGGTCCATTGAGTCTGCACCAACAACAGTCTCAGAAGGTTTCCCTGTAACCCCACATATTTATCCTACTAATCTCTCTGACAATTAAGGACAATTTAGCAAGATCAATCAACATAACCCGCACATATTTGGACCGTAGGAGAAAACCACACAGACACAGGGAAAGCATGCAGACTTCACACAGACAGGGACCCAAGTCGGGAATCTAACCCAGAGCCCTGGCTCTCTGAGGGAGCAGTGCTAAAAACTATGCCACTTCACCCCAGTTATTAGTCCCACTTATTTTGTTCACTGTACAAGATATTATCCGATGCTCCATGGTGCAAATTTATAGAAACTGCGTTTGTTAGATTTCTTAGTTATGAAGTGTTGTACATGAATGTGTATGGACGAGTTTCTTTTAAACATTGCAGTTCATTCAAATGTTATAAGATGCTGCCTAACGTTTTAGCATTGCACAGAACAATGGCAAATCACAGTGCAGCAATATTCAATGTCGTGCATTATTTCATTACAATATGCTGCACTGATTTATCAAAATGTAACAATTATATTAAATACATTGTGATATAAAATATATTAATTCATAACAGGAATCCGCAGCACGATCTCTAGATGGATATGGTATATTTCAGATGTTTCTATACATCATAATAGAACGTTAATTTAATGAATGTTTTTATTTACTGGGAAGGTCAACACACATTGTCCATCTCATGGTTTTACTTCAGAAATTTGATTTCAACGTTTTTTTTTGCCACTACTAAAGTCCACGCGGAAAGGCGAACTTGTCAGCAGATTGCGCAAACCAAATTTCCCATTAACCACAACATTCGGGCTTCAGGACTCAGTAAAGAAAAAATATTTTAAACCGAGCCATAATGAAGGCAAGAGAGGCAGAGCACTTGAGGGAGAGAATTGTTAACATTAAGTTTTGGCAGCTAAAGGCAAAATGAAGACTGATAGAGCTACTTTATTCCAGGGCATATAAGATGTTCGATATTGTATGATATTAACAGTGTCGTTGGAGGTTTGCAGATAAGGAGCGGCGAGGCTATGGAAGACTTGAAAACAACAACGAGTTTATGAAATTTAAGGACCTATTAGGCGGTAGCTGTTGTAGGTGGGAAAATATCGGCGTGATAAATGGCCAGGACTCATTGTGAGCAATCCTCCTGTTATCAGATGTTTCAAATGAGCACAAACACACTGAAGATCCAGTTTGGACGAACATCCAAAAGATATTGGACAAGCGTTTCAGCCCCAGCTAATCTAAGGCAGGTTTGTGATGTGTGATATGACAGTCGATACTAGGCATCTGTACTGGATGATGTTTATGGGGCAGGGAGTGGGGAGGGGGGAGCGTTTGAAGCTCAAGCCAAATACAAGTTGGAGCTAAGATTGCAAACGACCTTAAGCCCCAGAGGATGAACTTAGTGGCGAGAGGCTAAACTTTTCTTGATAGTTCAAGACAGTGTTTCCTGTTTCAAAAATGTTGATCATAACAAACGTCTGTTCATCCAGAATAGGATGCCAAACAAAAGACCAGGGTTCTGGCGGAGCAAAATAGCATTAGGGTGGGTGAGGAAGGTTTCAGGATGCATTAGATGAGGCTGGTGTTTAGAACCTGCTCGGTAATGTCTTCCTGTCTTTCTCTTTTTATCGTTCATAGCCAACTTGATGGTGATTATAATCTTATCCCGAGGGCGGTGTGGTCTGTCCCGGTGCATCGCCTTCTACCTGGTGGCTATAGCGGTGAGTGATGTTCTTGTCATTATCACTGCCGTCATCCTCAACCGGATTGGAGGAATTTATTTCCGTGAAAGTGTTCTGTCGACCACCCACGGATGCGCTGTCAGCACCGTGTTGGTCTATGCCACGCGGGATGGCTCAGTCTGGCTGACAGTGGCTTTCACCATTGACCGTTTTGTGGCCATCTGTTGCCAGAGACTAAAGACCAAATACTACACTGAGAAAACTGCATTGTCAGTTATAGGACTGATCTGTACCCTGAGCTGTGTCAAGAACATCCCTTTCTACTTCACCTACCAGCCCTTGTACATTCT
Source organism: Negaprion brevirostris (assembly GCA_030324005.1). NCBI lineage: Eukaryota > Metazoa > Chordata > Chondrichthyes > Carcharhiniformes > Carcharhinidae > Negaprion > Negaprion brevirostris. The sequence continues at coordinate 124,110 of JARDVH010000002.1, read as the reverse complement.
GGACGGGATGCCCTGGTTCTGCGATATCAAGTCCAGCTATTACACCTCGCCCGCCTGGCAGACATATGACTGGCTTGACCGCATCTTTACACCCTTTCTTCCATTCCTCCTGATTCTACTGCTCAATGTCCTCACGATAAGACATATTGTAGCGGCCAGCAGAGCCCGTAGAAAACTCCGAGGCTGCCAGAGTCAGGAAGACCTGGAAATGGCAAACCGCAAAAGGTCAATTGTCCTGCTGTTCGCCATCTCCCTCAGCTTCCTCCTCCTTTGGGTCACCTATGTCGGGCATTTCCTCTACGTACAGATTACGGGTGAGGCCTACTTTACCGGCCTGGATTTCAATGACCCACAGTTCATCCTTCAAGAAACGACCAACATGCTGCAGCTTCTCAGCTCCTGCAATAATGTTTTTATCTATGCGGTGACCCAGACCAAGTTCCGGGAACAGCTGAAGAATGTACTGAGGTTTCCCTTTACCATTTTTATTGCGTGCATTAACCGGTGAATAAGCAATAAAATATTGTTATCTTTCCCTTTCAAGCTCATATTCTCGTGTTGTTTCTTGTCCATTGGATTGGTTCATTTTATGCCAACTTATCTCTCACCTGAATCAAAAATTCCAGACTTCCATCCCTCCCAAACACTGCAGAGCTGCAATGTCCGCACTCCAGTGTCCAGAGTTTCTGGTACTAACTAAGTGCTGCTGCGTTGGAGACAATGTTTTTTTTTTCTAGATAGAAGAAAAGACACGTCTGCCCCCAACAATGGAAAACACCAGATCCCCCAGTCACTCAGTTGTAGAGGACCAAGATGTTTTTTCTTTCTAGTCAAAGTTGTTAAATGATTATGTCTCAATATTCTTGAACATCTTGTTACTCTTGCAATGTAGTGAACGGATAATGATTCCACTATTATTTTAAACCCCTTTGATTCACATTGTTTTGCTGAAATATCCCAGCCTTTCTGATTAAAAAAAAAGTTTTAAACAATGTGATTCCACCAAGATCCGAATGAAATCCTAACTTTCAAATACCAACACACACAAAAAAAACACACGTGCAAATATATCCCTTGGTAACACATTCTTTCCAGATTCAAATGTAACTGTTTCAATTTTAATGTTGACCTGGAGCTGTGGTTACTATCAGAGAATCTTAGAAGCCCCACAGAAGGAGAGGATTCGGCCATCGAGCCTGCACCAATTCTCAGGAAGGGTATTTTACCCAGGCCCTCTCACCAACCTATCCCCGTAAACACACAAAATTGTCTTGGTTAATCCACCTAACCTATAAATAATTGGGCACTAAGGGGGGCTGCAGCGTAGCCAATGTACCAAAATGCACATTTTTGCGTTTTGGGCGGAAACCCGCACAAATATGGGGAGAATGTGTAAACTCCACGCAGCCAGCCGACGCCTGAATTGATCTTGGTCCCTGATGCTGTGAAGTGCTAACCTTGAAATGGGAGACCTGGAGAAATGGGATTTTCTGCACTCGGAACTTCAGGGAAAAAAAAATGAGAGAAACGAATAATCCAATCTCATTAGTTGTAGATTTAGGACTCGGTTGAGCGACATTCTAATAATACTAAGCACAATGTACGTTGTTAATCCTGATGTGGTGATGCCAGCGTTGCACTGGGGTGGGCACAGTAAGAAGTCCCATAACACCAGGTTATCTGATGAAGAAGCAACGCTCCACAAGCCTGTTATTTCAAATAACCCTGCTGCTCTTGGACCTGGCGAGACTTCTTACTACTCGTTATTTATTGTTACATGCCAGCAAACGAGGGAAAATAATGTCGGAATTAATTTAAATGGCAAACGTGACAAAGGCAAAAAATAATAAAAAAAAACATAAAATTCAGGAATGATAAAATCAAAGAAATAAAATCCGTAATAATATTGCACAACAATATTTCAGCAATATCATGGCACAGTTTTCGAAAGTACGTGTGTCTGCAGAGAACAAAAAATCCACTAGGTGGCTCTACAGGACCTTTTTTGACCAAAAATACATGAAACGAGTTCACCGCTGTGAGATAATTCTTCGACTTCGAATTTCACTGTGAACAACAGTATATGCAGATCAAGCAGATGTAGAAAAATTGTCAATGTTACAGTACTTACAGAGTGAACTCCATACACCATTGTATTTCATGGTCCAATGACAAAAGGTATTCTGAGGAATATTAGCTCAATGTTTCTAATTAACGTCGTTAATCAGACGGAGGAAGTGAGAGGGTGTGTGTGTGAGAGAGAGGATGGAGGCGGGGTAGAATGTGGTGAGGGTGGAGGGCGGACAAAGGAGAAGATTAGTCCCTCTTCTCATGCTGGACAGATCAGCCACGATCTTACTGAATGACAGAACAGGCTTGAGGGGCCACATGACCTACTCCTGCTCCTATTTCGTATGTTCTTATGAAAGATTTGTTTATTATTGATCGCAAATTCAAAATATGGAGGAAATAACGGGACTCACACCGATATGAGGGTCAGTTTGACAATTCTTTCTGCCAGTGGTCCACAGCGCTCTGCGCCCGCTCTGTGAATAATGTTTCAAAGAGCACAACAGCGACTACACTGGAAATTAACTTCCATAGTTTGTGAAGTGTTTTCAGGAGTTCAGAATCCATATAGGACGCTCCATCAGCTAATAATTTTATTTCGCTTGGAGGGGAATAGTCGAAACGCGAATTTAAATTTATTGTCAAGTTGTTTCCAAGGCGCCGAATAATGTTTGTTGTTTTTAAATTCCTCTTGTTTATTTTGATCCAGGTTTCCCATGTTTGAGTTTGTGAGCAGTCATCACCTCACAAGATTTCCGGAATTCAGTCTCCAGCTTGTTCCGAGGTTATTTTCTCCCCACAAGGCAGTCAGAAGCATTCAGGAAAAAAACATCTGAATAGATACTTGGGTGAAACGAAAAGGTAAAACGCTGGAAAATCTCAGCAGGTGTGGCAGCATCTGAATGGAGAGAAAAGAGCTGACGTTTCGAGTCCAGATGACCCTCTATCAAAGCTAACAGGTATAGAAAGTGAGAGATCTTTATACTGCAGCGGGAGGGAATGAAAAATGAGTCATAGTCATAAAAATCAGAGAAAAGTACTGCTGATAGTTGTCCACAGAGAAAGGGTGCTTCCCTTTTGATTTTAAATGTTCCCATTTTTGATTTCCAGCTTGGAGGAGAGGTGAACACAATCGTTTTCTCAAATAATTCAGGGGGTTGGACTGGAAAGTTTCAGAAAGTTTACAGGACAGGATCAGGCCATTCGGCCCAACTGCTCTACTTTTTCCTTTTTGTTTTTCTGTTTTTTTAATGCTCCACATCAGGCTCCTCCCTTCTTTTATGATCTAAACCCAGTAACATCGCCTTCGGTTCACTTTTCATTCATCAAAACATCAAACTTCCCCGCAAAAATATCGATCGGCCCAGTCTTTTAGTTGTAGTTTTTCCATTCAGGGGAGACCATTAATGCACTGAATGTTAAATATTGACTTGGACACTTCCACTGGAGATAGATACAGTGATGCATTTACATAGAAACATAGAACAGTGCAGCACAGTACAGGCCCTTGGGCCCTCAATGTCGAACTATGCCCAATCCTAAGATCAAGCTATCCCACTCCCTATCATTCTGGAGTGCTCCATGTGCCTATCCAATAACCGCTTGAAAGTTCCTAAA
>JARDVH010000002.1:79603-92431 GCA_030324005.1 Negaprion brevirostris | reverse complement strand
ACACTAATACACTCCCCCACACTAATACACTCCCTCACACTAATACACTCCCTCACACTAATACACTCCCTCACACTCATACAGTCCCTCACACTAATACAGTCGCTCACACTAATACACTCCCTCACACTAATACACTCCCCCACACTCATACACTCCCTCACACTATTACACTCCCTCACACTAATACACTCCCTCACACTCATACAGTCCCTCACACTAATACAGTTGCTCACACTAATACGCTCCCTCACACTAATACGCTCCCTCACACTAATACACTCCCCCACACTAATACACTCCCTCACACTAATACTCTCCCTCACACGAATACACTCCCTACACTAATAGTCTCTCTCACACTAATACAGTCCCTCACACTAATACAGTCCCTCACACTAATACTCTCCCTCAATATGATACACTCCCTCACAATAATACGCTCCCTCACACTAATACACTCCCTCACACTAATACAACCCCTCACACTCATACAATCCCTCACACTAATACAATCCCTCACACTAATACACTCCCGCACACTAATTCACTCCCTCACACAAATACACTCCCTCACACCAATACACTCCCTCACACTAATACAGTACCACACACAAATACATTCCCTCACACTAATACAGCCCCTCACATTAATGCTATCTTTCACACGATTTAATTTGAGATTTCAGTTTATGTAATAGTGTCACGAGTAGGCTTACATTAACACTGCAATGAAGCTACTTTGAAAATCTCCGAGTCGGCACACTCCCGCGGTGCTTCTGGTACAGTGAAGGAGATTTTCCTATGGCCAATACAACTAACTGATACTTTCTTTCTTTCTGAGTGTGGCCGAAAACCGGAACACTCGGACAAAACCTACGCAAACACGGGGTAAACATTCACAGACAGTGACCCAAGCCTGGAATCAAATCTGGGTCTTTGACAACATGATGCAGAACTGCTAAAAAACTGTGCCCTCATACCGCCCAATTCAAAGTAACGCAATTCCTCACACTAACACAGTAATTAGCACTAATGCACTGTGACAGCAGTTGTACCATTTACAAAATAAACTGCAGGAAATCAGCAAGGCCCCTTGGAACATCGACCAGCCAGAGGCCTCGACACTGTCTCCATACAACACGCTTGGCTAAGCAGAACACGGGTTAAGCACAAAGTAATGTCTCCCCTACATTGTCCCCAGTCTCCAGTTCGAAGGTAGACGCAACACATGTTGAGATACAGGGCAAAGCTTCCTCCACCATGCAGGAAAGGGAGAACAAATCTTCAGGAGGAAATCTGCCCAAGTTGAACTCCGCACATGATACAATGAGGCAGGTTTGACCTGGTCTGTCAGTGAAAGAGTACAGATTAATTTCAAGATAACTGGAGACATCATTAATTACTGGCAACTTGTCCATTCATTCAGTGAGAATGCCATCAGCTTTAGTGTCATGGTCTATGCCAGCTGGAAAATAACATTTTTTTTTGGATTTCCACCACTTCGGAACGGCTATGAATTCGAACATCTGTACTAGTAAGAGATCCTGTTTTTGTCGGAGGGTCTGTATCGGTGGGAGGATGTTTCTTACTCGAGAGTCTCTATTTACTCTCGGGCCTCTAGCGGTTGGATGCCCATTTGGTGCTGTTCATTGTGCTTGGAGCATTTGTATCGCCAGGAACTTTTGTATCATTTGTAGGGTCTCTATTACTTGACATTCTGTCATCTTGAGAGTACATGTATCAGTTGTGGAGGGAGCGGGCTGTATCAGATAGCGGTTCAATTTTTAGGGAATGCAATATTGCGCTGTTGAGTTGAATGATAAGCCATATATGGTGGATTAAAGAGATTTGTTCATTTTATTAATTATATTAGAGAGAGATATTGGGAGGGATTTTCCAGCTGCGCTCCCCCAACAACTGAACATTCTCACACAACGTCAGTAGACCTTTGCATGTTCGTCACTCCTCCCCCCTCTGCTGCTACCACTCCGATTCACGTGGTGTGCAGGACAGTCACAGTCCCCCAGTATATCTAATTATGATTTTGGATTTGTTTGAGTAACGTTCCTATTTTACAATTAATAGGCGGGAACAGACTTGAACTAATTAGTTTAGTAGCCATAGTTTGGGCGGGCAGCCACTTCTTATTATACTGTGCAACTGCCCTGAAAGAAGGGCTCTGACATTGGAAGTTCCTTTAACAATTGGTTACGTTCCATAGGAGGATATGAGTGAACCAGAATGAGATCAGGGGATGGGTGTGATGTTTCATTGGACAATGTCGTGTTGACGGAATTGAGTTTCCAATTCTTGTTATTCAATCATTTTGAACTAAGTTACAAAACGGAGCCTCGGAGAATAACACTTCCTAAGGCAACAGGGAATTAATTCACTGTCGTAATCTATCTGTCCACCAGAAGAAAATTGGCTGATGTTGCAAACCTTAGTGTCGCAATCCTGATCCCAGAAGGTATAAATAACGGGTTCTTGGAACAAATCCAAGCACTGAGAGATACCTACATCACGACGGGATCACAGCACGTTGCACAGAAAATGATCGAACTATTGCTCGCTGTAAGGAAAATATTCTACACAATCCTTGCCGTCGTTGGTGTCTGTGGTAAGCGATATAACCATTGAAGATATGTGTGAGCTGGTCTCTGATTTTCTCTTTGATCTCTTTCAATGCAAATCTGGTCTTTACAATGATACAGACAAATGGATCAGTGCTATCATCTTTTAGCTCACATGGTCACCAAATTACAGGACAGATATTAATAAGGTTGATAGAGTGCAGAGAAGGTTTACAAGGATGTTGCCGGGACTTGAGAAACTGAGTTACAGAGAAAGGTTGAATCGGTTAGGACTTTATTCCTTGGAGCGTAGAAGAACAAGGGGAGATCTGATCATAGATCATAGAACCCTACAGTGCAGAAAGAGGCCCTTTGGCCCATCGAGTCTGCACCGAACACAATCCCACCCAGGTCCTACCCACCCATATTATTCCCACTAATCCCCTCTAACCTAGGCATCTCTGGACACTAAGGGTCAATCTCTTAGCATGGCCAATCAACCCAACCTGCACATCTTTGGACTGTGGGAGGAAACTGGAGCACCCAGGGGAAACCCACGCAGACACAAGGAGAATGTGCAAACTCCACACAGACAGTGACCCGAGCCGGGATTCAAACCCAGGACCCTGGAGCTGTGAAACAGCAGTGCTAACCACTGTGCTACCTTGCTGCCCAGTCTGATAGAGGTGTACAAGATTTTGATGGATATAGATAGAATGAATGCAAGCAGGCTTTTTTCCCACTGAGGCGAGGGGAGAAAACAACTAGAGTACATGGGTTAAGGGTGAAGGGGGAAAGTTTAAAGGGAATATTGGGGGGGCTTCTTCACACAGAGCGTGGTGGGAGTGTGGAATGAGCTGCCAGATGAAGTGGTAAATGCGGGGTCACTTTTAACATTTTAAGAAAAACTTGGACAGGTTCATGGATGAGAGGGGTGTGGAGGGATGCGGTCCAGTTACAGGTCAGTGGGACTAGACAGGAAAATGGTTTGGCACAAACAAGAAGGGCCAAAAGGCCTGTTTCTATGCTGTAAAGTTCTATGGTTCTATATCTTCAGTAGTCGCAGCCGTTTTAATTCATATTGTTATCCGATAGTTTGACTGTGTTTTTAGCTCACAGCATCCTAGAGAATACATCCCTGCCATTGATCGAACATTGGACACAAAGTGTGTGAGTCACTTGGGTCGTAGGTCTGAGTATGGGTCGGGACCTCGAAATGAAACACTCCACGCCAATGTCCTTTATTGGAGGGAGCATATTTTGGGAGTAGCATATATTGAGTGTGGGTTCTTAACGAAATCTTTTAAAGAACAAGCTGATCCATCCTATTTTGGACGCATTGTGTGGAGGTGCTTTCGTGTTTAATGGGCGTTACTATGTGATAAAAGTGATGTTAATTCCTGTTGATTGACGATATTCACTGTGAAGTGACTTAAGGCAAATGTATTGTATCTTATTAAACATTCCAGCAAGGTGACTTATCAACTATATTTTGACACTATTGCTGCATTTAAATCCTCTACGATGATACTGAACCTACTCTCAGTTCAACTACTGGAATACAATTTTAATTTTAGATTTGTTCTTCCAAAAGTGTTGTTGAATCCGTTTGTCATGTGTACTGCACTGAATCATCTTTGCCACACAGATCAGTATTGGGCTTTGGTTATTATAATCCCTTTCTGTAACTGAATAAGTGATAGTGGATCACTTTTTGACTGATACTATTTATGATTATTTACAAATGTCACCTGTATCTTACGGAAGATATTTCCCGAGAGAAAATACACCAATAAACTGATGAACATACAAATCCAGCTTTTATAATACAGAGGTGAGAAAAAAGGATAGAATGATATTAGTGAAATAAATTAACTCTTCCCATTGCATTCATTATCGGTATGGTTAGACTTACTATAACTTCCCCAGTGTTTCTATTATATCTCTGTAGCATTGAGATTGGAATTGTGGTAGTTGGAAAATTTGATATGACAAGGCGCTCTCGCTTGTTCACACTCAACTTTTTGCGTTCCTAATTCCATTACTCTTCAGAATGACACACATTCCTGTATTTTTTATTCCGCTGTTCATGTTGCCTTGTTACTTGAAATGGTTGTCTCTAGATATCCTAAGTAGGTCAACACCTTGCCCATTCAGTGAAATATTAAAGGAAAAACAGCATAATTGGGCAGTCCAATCATCCAGTGATAAACCAGCTCCTCATATTTGTTTGGATTGTGTGTGATTTACTTTTGAATTCACAATCGACAAAATCAATGCTTTTTTGGTAATATATGCAGGTATCAGATTCTATTTGATCTCTTCTTGAACTGACTGTTTATTTTGGATCGGTATGTGATTTGATTTTATATTTGTATTCTCCTACCCGAGGCCTAACCGTGGCTGCACATGCTGAATGACATTGACCCAGTACTGACTGTTTTAAATCATCATTATCCACCTTCTGTTACTCTGAGTAAATCCCCTTCATGTTTATTCGCTGCTCCTCTACTTGCTCGCTCCAGTAGTCAGCGTGAAGTTCGTTATCTACCTCCGCTTGCTCTCAGTTTAATTCAATGTCCATTTAGTGGCTCCTTATCAGAGCATCTTAGGAAACCATTGTATGTTTCGGTGTGTTCATCTTATTTATTGTTCCTTCCATTATTCAAACGTTACTGATCTTTTTGTTCAATTATAAACCTTCTTTTGGAATATGTGCTGACTTTCTTTAATTATCTGAGCTTCTTGGAAGTGGGTATTTTTCGTAATACTTTTGAATCAGGATTCCGCTGTCTTTCTGTCTACTGATGACGTTCATCTCTTGTTCCTTGGACTAATTCTCATTTCTGTGTGTTTTTTAAACGTGTGTAACATAATTGTCTGTTGGCCTCTGGTGTTGCTGTCCGACCAAATAATGATTACTAAGCAGGCAGAAGTATCTCTGTTCGGCTATCTCATGTGCATCTTGTAATTTGGTTTGGACGGGGCAAAATGAGCCAAATATTTGGCCTCTTCTTCCTCAATTTTCAACTGTACTATCCCTTTAATTTGCCTTAAATTGGGAAACTTCTTCGACTTTGCATGTACTGTCCATCACGTTTTCTGTTTGCATGTCAATCCATGATACATCTGTGAAAATTCTTCTATTTCACTCTATCCATTTGAGGGGATATGCAATAGAAACAGGGTTCTATTGCACACAGATAATGTGAAAAATAAACTGCCAAAAAAGATGCAATAATGACTATGAGGTCACCCACGAGTGCCGCATTTCCATTGAGTATTCTTCCTTCCACAGCACATCCTGAAAAGGATCAGTTATGTCCAAACATACGAGCAGCACCTTAACTTCCAACCCACCAGCCTCGACATTCAACGTATCATGCTCCAGGAGTCATGTGACATCCAGATACAGTTACTGGCCACAAAATATTTCCACCGTTTCCCACCTTGGCATCCCTTCCCAAACCTAGTCAATATTGGCCCAGCTTTGTCATCCTGTGTGGTTGCATGGGAGGGAAAACATGTTCCATTCCACTCATTACTGCCAGCATTCATGGTCTGAAGCATGCGATACAAACATAAAGATCAGCCTCCTTGAAACTCGTGGAATTTAGTCAATATTATTACAGTTTTATTGATGGTGGAAAATGTATGGTTGCTCCATTTTTAACCTGTCAACGGAACAAAGACAGTATTTTCTTTTGACAAAATGTGTACTGTACACGCAAGGAACAGCAAATGGCAAAATTTCTCACAAGCTTTAGGAGAACGCTATGTGACTATTGCTGAACAGACGAACCTGGTACCCAGGTTGATAAGGTTGTTAAGAAGGCATACGGTGTGTTAGCTTTTATTGGTAGAGGGATTGAATTTCGGAGCCGTGAGGTCATGTTGCAACTGTACAAAACTCTGGTGCGGCCGCACTTGGAGTATTGCGTACAGTTCTGGTCGCTACATTATAAGAAGGGTGTGGAGGCATTGGAAAGGGTGCAGAGGAGGTTTACCAGGATGTTGCCTAGTATGGTGGGAAAGTCTTATGAGGAAAGGCTGACGGACTTGAGGTTATTTTCGTTAGAAAGAAGAAGGTTAAGAGGTGACCTAATTGAGGCATACAAGATGGTCAGAGGGTTAGATAGGGTGGACAGTGAGATCCTTTTTCCTCAGATGGTGATGGATAACATGAGGGGACATCGCTTTAAATTAAGGGGTGGTAATTATAGGATGGATGTCAGAGGTAGGCTCTTTACTCAGCGGGTAGTAAGGGCGCGGAATGCCCTGCCTGCAGCAGTTGTGGACTCGCCTACTTTAAGGGCGTTCAAATGGTCAGTGGATAGGCATATGGGTAACATTGGAATAGTTTAGGACAGAGGGTCATTAGATTGGTTCCACTGGTCGGCACAACATCGAGGGCCGAAGGGCCTGTACTGGACTGTAATGTTCTATGTTCTAATACTTGTTTGTTTATACATTTGTATTACTTGTTTGTTTTTTCTTGCAAAATAATGCCTTTTCATCCTGGATATCTCTGTCCCCCTTGGCTCGGTTGGCGTGGGGACACCACCACCAAGGAGCGCGCACGCGGTTGGTTGTTCATTGGTGGCTCCAGGATGTCATACACGCAATGCCTGTGCAATTGATCGGGCTTTGCCATTGCGTCGCACGTAATCACTATGGGGGTGTCTCTGCAGTCCGCCCTTGGGGTTGGGGTGCTTTTGACAGTGTGTCCGGCCTGCCTGTGTGGAGCGTGGGTCCTTTCGTGCGGCAGTTCAGCGGTGCACCCGATAGCACTTGTGTTGTCGTGTCTGCCCCATGCGTTCTAGCTACTCATTTGGTCCTTAATCCGCTGGTGGGCCTTCACACTGCCGGTACTCCTCCACCCATGTGGCTTCTGCCCAGCCCCTTGGTTGGGTGCAATGTCTTCGGCATTCGCATACATCCTCGGTGCGATGCGGGTGTGCGTATCTGTTGCTACTCCGTACTTCTCGTCCGTGTGTGTGGATTCATGTTGGACTGTGTTATGGGCAGCACAATAGCTCATTGATTAGCACTGCTGCTTCACGGCTCCAGGGACCTGGGCCTGACTCTCGGCTCAGCTCACCTGTCTGTGGGAGTTTGCACATTCTCCTCGTGTCTGCATGGGTTTCCTCCAGGTGCTCTGGTTTCCCCTCACACCCAAAGACATGCATTTTAGGTTGATTGGCAACATTAAATTGACACTAATTCGTTAGGCTGGTTTACATTGCACTTTGCAAACTTTTTGGATTGACTGGTCTACATTGCACTCCGTGGACCTGTACAATTCTTTAAGTTCTAATGTTTTAATTTTAACTTTAATTTTATTCTTATTATTTTATTAAACTTTAACATCACTAGTTCCTAATTCGGCTTGCCCCACCACTTCCACCCTAATTTATCCCCTTCCACAAGGTATGGATTAGTGCACTGGGTAATCAAACACCTGGCTCATTAGGCCCAGTTAGATTCTGGGATGTCAGTGTAGCTTAATTATCCTTTAATCTGACCTTAATATATCTTTCCTCAGTTTAGATCAGTGTTCCCTTGGCTGTGGATTCGCTAGAGGTAGGCAACCACATTGATGGGCAACGTAAAGATTCGAAATTGGCACTTATTTTGAGTGTGTCAAAATAATCCTTATTGTGACTAATAAATAAACTTTACTTTGTGACTTATCAGCTACTGAAACAGCAGATCTGAATAAATTCTGAATAAATTGGATTGATAAGTAGCTTAGTTGCAACTTTGGACCATATGTACCACTCCAGAACCAGGAAATGACCATTTCCAACAAGATTTAATGACATTACCTTTGCTGATTTGCCCAGGGGTTACCACTGACCAGAAACTGTGGCTACAACGGCAGGTCAGCAGCTGGGAATTCTTTGATGAGTAAGTTACCTCCTGACTCCCCAAAGCCTGTCCACCTACTACGAGGCACAACTCAGGGGTGTGATGAAATACTTATGTGCCTGGATGAGTGCAGCTCTGACAAAACTCAACTACTTTGACACCATCTAAGACAAAGCAGCCTGCTTCATTGGCACCCCATTCATTACCTTCAACATCCACTCCACCACCGACACATAGTCGCAGTAGTGTGTACCAACTGGCCAAGCAAGTGGCCAAGGGTCCTTCAACAGCACCTTTTGAACCCAAAACCTCCACCATCAGGGGCAACAAATACACGGGAACATCACCACCTGCAAGTTCCCCTCCAGGCTACCGTTTTGATTCGGAAATACATCACTGTTCCTTCCTTATTGCTGGGTCAAAATCCTGGAAGTCCATCCCTAACAGCACTGTGGGTGTACCTTCATCCATGGGGTGCACTAGTTTAAGAATCCTAGAAAGTTTACAGCATAGAAGGAGACCTTTGGCCCACTGTGTCTACGCTGGCCAGAAAAAGAGCCACCCTGCCAAATCCCTTTTTCCAGCATTTGGTCCATAGCCCTGCTGGTTATGACATTTGAGTTGCATATCCAGATGCCTTTTAAATGAATTGATGGTTTCTGTCGCTATAATGTTTTTCACATAGTCCAGACCCCCCACAACCCCCTAATGACTGACCCTCTGCTAAAATAAATAAGCCTTTTCCATCCACTCTATCTAAGCCCCTGACAACTTTGTACACCTCGATAAAATCTGTCCTCTGTTCCAAGGAAAGCATCCAATTTTTCCTCATAACCTCAATTTTCCAGTCCTGGCCACACCCTGATAGAAGGTGGGTTACCACCACCTTTTCGTAGACAGTGGTTGACGGGCAACAAGTGCTGGCTGAGTCAGTGATACACATCTCACGAAAGAATAAATTTTAACAAGTAGTTATTTCAGTCGAAACACTAATAAGCACCTGTCTTAATCAAAATTCTATAGGACATGCAATATTGATACTGTTATGCTCAGTTCAGGGGTATCATACTATGAACTTTCAGTCAATACAATAAAAATTCAACAACAAACTGTTAAGGTGTCTGCTACAAATCATGTGACATTTTGGCATCTGGACTACAGCCAGTGTCATGTCATCAATGAATACCTTATTAAATATGAACATAAGTGAGGGTAAATCAGAACCATTTGTGGAATTCACACAACTCATTGTTTAAATAGGGACCAATACCTAAAAGGTTTGAAGTTTCTAAGTGTCTGTCTCCATGTTTCACACTGGATAAAAGGGAAAATCAAAACCTATGGCCATTATTAACTTCCTATTATAATAGGATAGCCTCTCCCATCGAAACCAGACAGGACGGGTCTCAGATGTGTTAGCCCAGTGGTCATGTGATCAAAACTGATTTCAGGAACTGCACACTTATTACTGCAGGTCCTAGCAGATCCAACAGAACCGTCAACCAGTCTGAGAAGCAGACTCTGAAACTAGCTGCAAGTCATCAAGCAACCAAAGTTTGAAAGTTCACCTGAGAACATACCCCCTAGATATTCAACTACAAGAAACCTTGCAAGCAGCAAAGACATCGGCACTTTACAAGACCTTCACCTCAAATTTAAAGAATCAAATCCATTCAAGAAACCACAGGCCCGCAATGTGGAAGACTGGAAATCATAATCCAGAAACTGAATTAACTATAATCTGTATCTACTCTTTGTGCGTTGCATCCATGAGTCAGAGTACGTGAAACTGTGTTAATCTGAGGTAATTGAGAATATATAACCTTGTTCAATTTAAATTCACCAAGGTTTGCTTCTGAATCAGTTAACTGGAAAACACACTCCAAAGGTAAGGAAAGACACATCTCTAGCCATACAAAGCATACTGATTACATGGACTAAGAGAGTAAATATATTTGCTGGAATTTTACCGCTCCAATGGTCTCGGGTGGGATTTTATGAGCCTTGCCCGAGTGAGCTCGTAAAATCCTGCCCATTCTGTATGTGATAATAGAGACATATCAATTAGACATTTGGAGACAGTGACTTAATCATGGTGTCAAACTTAATCATTAATACTTGACACCATGCTTTCTTATCTCAAATAAGTTAACAAGGAGACTAAGGCTTCTCAGTAGAAAGCCATTAAATTTAATGAAACAAAGAAGAGGGCCTGTTCAACAAGTGACTGACACTTTAGCAAACCAGTCAGGAAATAACACATCCATGGGTGACTGCCATCCTTAAGAAATCAGAGACAGCTCTGATTGTGGAAGACTGAAAATCATAATCCTGATGATACACAGCTGAACCAGAGACTGATTGCTCACTGCCCGAAACACAGCCCAAGAACGCCACTGATCCTGAGCATGGGCAGTGTATCAGAAAGGGCTAAAATACATTCGCTATCAGCAGCCAGGCACGCAGAAACTGCAAACTGGAGAATTACACAGACAAGAGACTGCTTTCATTTGCGTACAGAGGATCACAGATGTGACAAAGAGAGAATTGTTGAATTGCACGTTAGGCAGAATTGGGAGGCAAGAACCATATTAACCTACAAGATCTAACATTGTTAAGTATTATCTTTTGTAAATTAATAAACATTTCCTGAAATCACAACACCAGACTGTCTTCTGTTATTGGAATGGTCAGATTCTCAAAGGGACAGTGAGTGAAAACTCTCAGAACTAGAGTTTAAGCTCCCAGACAAATACAAATTGATGACCACCACATGGTATTTTTTGAGACTTTTAAAAGGAGAACTGGTATCCATAACAAAAGATCTTGACGTGTTTATCAGGCCACATTCACTTCAGGAAGGGAAAACCTCTCAGGTGTGTGGGAACATTTATGAACCTGCCAGCCTCTCGAAGACACTTTTAAAGACAACAGCTGTCCTCTCTAACAACAGAAGTTAGAGAATATGTCCTAAAAAGGCCCAAAAAAATCATTCATTGAATGCCTGGAATGCCTCTTCACTTTAATTTTGACTGACAGAAGTAGGTTCTGGATGATCAATGAAGCAATGCAGAGAGGAATTGAGGCTGCAGGGTTGTAGTGTACGAGGTGAATAATGAAAATTCCACCAAGGCCCGATTCCCGTAACCCTTCATATTTACCTTGCTAATCCCCCTGACAATAGGGTTAATGTACCATGGCCAATCCACCTAGCCTGTACACTTTTGGACTGTGGGAGCAAACCAAAGCACCCAGAGGAAACCCGTACAGACATGGGGAGAATGTGCAAACCCCACACAAACAGTGAACCGAGGTCGGAATTGAACCTGGGTCCCTGGTGCTGTGAGGCAGCAGTGCTAACCACTGTGCTACCATGCCGCCCTAACTGGCATCTGGAAAAAGGAATCACAGTCTCAAGTCACAGGATAGAGATGAGAAATCTTTTCACTCACTGGTGAGCCTGTGAAATTTTCTACCACAGAAGGCTTCACATGGAAATTTACAAAAGCCTGTTACTATTTTCAAGTTAGGCACTGAAGTAGCACTGATATGTCAGAATAAGATATGAGGATGAAACCTTGTCATTTGAAAAACTATGGGATGAAAAGCATATAAATACCAACACCTTATACAGATATGCTTGCGTTGACCAAAGACTGGGAGGTCAGATTCTTTGAATTTGTGTTGGGAGCCAAATGCAAGTGGCTCAAGAAGAACAATGAGAAGATCAAGTGCCCAGCAGTAAATGGAAGCCGATTGCCCGAGACCGGATGACGGAAGGCTCAATCTGGATCCTCGGCTAAAGTATGAAGCTCTCAGCCTGGTGATAGCAAAGGGCCCTGAGGCTGTGTGAAGTGCAGCACATTAATTGAGATTTTATCTGTCAGTTCCTATTTCTTAATTTAAACTCACTTTTGTAATCGTTGCAGCAGGCTTTACCATTTTTAATAACAAATTTTGAACAACTAAGTTGAAGAACTACCTCAACCTGAACACAGTTTCATCTCTCTGTTAGCAGATATCAAAGATATGTTCTTCCTCATGAGAACTAGATCCTTCCCTCCACCCCAGGTCCCCCGCTGACAGCAGCTTCAATATTCCATGGTAGTGGTCATTCCTGGAAGTTTTTGTATTGGATAAGATGCAAATGGCCAGGTGAGGTGTATAAAGTAGCCTTGTCACCTATTTAGTGACACGCACAAATGGATGAATGAGATTCCCACTGTCATTAACGAGTAGCTAATGAAACCACAGCCAGTGAAGCGGCTTGACAGAATCAGCAGGATAAAGAAAACTCTCTTGCGTCTGGCTCGAGATCAGGGGTCTCCAAACTATGGCCCGCAGCGGGCTACATCTGGTCCACAGCCAGGGGGATAGGACG
>JARDVH010000002.1:28586-39205 GCA_030324005.1 Negaprion brevirostris | reverse complement strand
TCTCCATCCGAGGAAAAAGGCTATCACTGTCCACCCTATCTAAACCTCTAATCATCTTATATGTTTCAATAAGGTATAACTGACTCAAACATTAAGAAAAGTTACTTGAAATCTACATGCTGTTGTTCGAATAGCAAACATAGAGTTGATCTTTATTCAAGGAATAGTGAGCCCTGTGGTTATCATAAAGTACTGCGGATCTGGTAGACGCTAAATGAGCATAACAGCAGTAAAGAAATAATATCAGGAAATAAATTGTGCATAACAGCTCCCCAGGAGCAGAAGGTAAACATATCAATATAACCTTGATTACTTTGTTTTAACCTAATATACTTTCATGCATACAGAATTTGAGGTGATGTCATGCGCCAGGGCAGAGTGAAAATGGAAGCAGAATTATGGTGTGGTTGATAATGGGGGCCACAAACCTGGTCATGGCCAATTTTAGCATGGGGATGTTGATTTTCCAGATAGCCAGTTTTCTAATGCATATTCAAGGGGGAATGGGACAAATAGAACATCGAACATTACAGCACAGTACAGGCCCTGCAGCCTTAATGTTGTGCCGAGCTATGTCCAATCCCAAGATCAACCTATCCCCTCCCTATAATTCTGGAGTGCTCTGTGTGCCTTTCCAATAACCACTTGAATGATCCGAAAGTGTCCGACTCCACTATCACAGCAGGCAGCCTCTTCCACGCCCCAACTACTCTCTGAGTAAAGAATCTACCTCGGACACTCCTCCTATATCTCCCACCATGAACCTTATAGTTATGGCCTCTAGTGACAGACACATCCACCCGAGGAAATTGTCTCTGCTCGTCCACTCTATCTATTCCCTCTCATCATCTTATAAACTTCTATTAAGTCGCCTCTCAACCTACTCAGTTCCAAAGAGAAAAGCCCCGGCTCCCTCACCCTTTCCTCACAACTCCTGCCCTCCAAACTAGGCAGCATTCTGGTAAATAGCCTCTCTCCAATGCTTCCTCATATTTTTTGTCATGATTTGAGCAGAACTGAAGACAATATTCCAAATGTGGTCTCACCAACGTCCAGTATAGTTTCAGCATTACCCCACACTCTTAAACTCAAACCCCCTGTTCACAAACCCTAATCCATTATAAGCCTTCTTCACGGCTCTATCCATTTCAGTGGCAACCTTCAGACATCTGTGGATATGAGCCCCAAGATCTCTCCACTCCTCCACATTCCTTAGAACCCTGCCATTGACCCTGTAATCCACAATCAAGTTTGTCCCACCAAAATGAATCACCTCACACTCATCAGGGTTAAACTCCATCTGCCACTTTTTGGCCCAGCTCTGCGTCCTATCAATGTCCCTTTGCAGCTTGAAAGAGCCGTTCACCTCAACCACTAATCCACCAATCTTGGTGTCTTCAGCAAATGTACTAACCCACCCTTCATCCCCTTCTTCCAAGTCATTGATAAAAATCACAAAAAGAAGAGGACCCAGCACAGTCCCCTGTGGTACACCACTGGTAAGTAGGCTCCAGTCTGAAAATTTTCCCTCCACTGCCACCATCTGTCCTCTATGATACAGCCAGTTAGTTTTCCAATTGGCCAAATTTCTTTCTATCCCATACCTCCTTATCTCCTTCATGAGCCTGAGATGTTCCCTGTGCACCGTAGTTTATGGTATTACTTGTTGCATATTTTAAACTCTTTTTTTAATTCGTGCAACAAGTAGGCTGACATTAACACTGTAATGAAGTTGTTCTGAATTTGCATTGGTGGTGCACTCCGTTGCCTGTTAGGTCACACTGAGGAAGAACTTCTCATGACCAATACATCTAATCAGCACGCCAATTGCACTGTGGGAGGATACTGGAGAACTGAGAGGAAGTCCACACAGATAGTGGAAGAACGTGCAGACTCTGCACAGACAGTGACACAAGCCGGGAATCGAACCCGCGTTCCTGCCGCTGTGAGGCAGCAATCCTCACCACTGAGCCGTTCATTCCACGCCGACGGGGGGCGGGCTGGACGACATACTCCAGGCAAATTGTTGAAAGAATGGAGAACATCGCAAAATCACAAAGGGGAGGGAAGAATTGTTCCACCAATAGCATCGGAAGTGGTGTTAATGGATGAAACATACATTATGCTACATCATGAACAATGCCTGACGGAAGGGATATCTTGCATTTGGACAGGAGGGACCTCTGCATGTATTTGTTAGAACAGTCTGTTCGAGATATATACTACTCAAGGGTACCAGGGGGTGATATGGGTGTCACACAGTAGGAGGGCCTGTAATACTTGGCACAGAGTTGGAGAAATCTATCCATATGAAGCACAATTGGAGGGGAGCCACGAAACAGATAGAACATTGTTCTTTATTTCCTGGAATGTATGGCTGGCAGATGCAACTTTATTGTTGTTTTTCAGCAGTGGTAGCTGGCAAATTTCTTTATTTTCTGAATTCTATATGCTTGAGAAACTCTGAGATTGAAAAGAATCGTGAATATACCTTGATTCAGTAATTATAAGATCATCAACCAACTCTGATTATATCAACCCAGAGAGGATGAAATTCATCCATATTCAAAAGAAAGGCTGTCCAATCCGAGAAAATGAACAGGATTGGGAAATTATGCACAAAGCAAGTGAGGACAGGGACTGGTATAAAACATCAATGAGTGATTCAAGATTCCGAGATCCACATCACCAATGGTGATCGAAAATATGTACATCCCGAATTAGTAATAGACCAGGTATAGAATGAGAACGGGAAGCCTGGATGGAAGATCTGAGAGAAGGCTGTGATAATATCTCAGGAATTTGGTGCCTGTGGCGAGGATTAGAAGATATAAAGCCATGTTGATTTTCATGCATGCCAGATAAATAGGATAATATCTCTCCATTAATTGTACTTTGGCAGAAAGGAGTGACGTGTGAAGTCATTGGGAAAAAGGGTCTGTTACAGAAGATATACAGAGGATTGCAATGATTTGCCAGGTCAACGTGAGGATTTGAGAATTTATCAGTTGTATCGAATGGACCCTGTGATGTACAAGCTTGCGTGAGGAATGGGATCATATACCACATCATTGGACAATAGGCTCAAATCCATTGTACGCTGGGCAAACGAGTCAGCACAGCAGTTACACTGGGAAAAAAAACAAGGTTGACATGTTTTTTATGCAGGAAAATGGCGATGGTCCTTATACACCTGGGAAGAAGTGATATAACAGGTAAGCAGGCGAATGGGGATTACATCAGGTGACATTGAAAATTTCGTGGTTTTCAATCTTCACTGGTGAAATTGGGCGATGGAGAAGATGTATCTGGACATTTCGTTTCAACACAAGTTACAATGTAGATACATTTGTGATATTTAGGAAGTATCCACTTCCTGCATTTAAAGTCCCTGTCTCTTGAACGGTCTGTGTTCATTCCTGATTCATCATGAAACAGCTGGAGTAAACAGGCACATCACTCACTGCAACGGCTGGAATGACATATTTTGTTTAGTGACAAAGGCAGAGACACAAAATAAGTTCGAGTTTAAGTGTAAATGTATGCATTATTAGTCACAACGAGGCTCACAATAACGTTGCAATGGATTCACTCTGATAATCCCCTTGTCACCATACTCCGGCATCTGTTCGGCTAGAGAGAGTGATTATTTTGCATAGCCAATCCACCTTAGCAGCATTTGTTTCGACAGTGTTTCGAGAGTAGCCTAGTGCTTCACGTTGTTAGTGTACGATTAAACGGGACCAGCTGATGGGCAACACGACAGCTCAATGACTATCAATGTTTGCTGTGCAGATACATGGGTTTGGGCCGGTGTCTGTGCTTGCGTGTGCTTTCTCCGGATGCTCCGGTTTCCTCCCACACCCCAAAGATGTGCTCTTAGTTTGATTGGTGTAACAAATTGTCCCTAAATTAGTCTTCCCTCAATTTTGTTTCCAATGTGGAGCGTAGACAAAGCTCATGGGTGGAAGAGGGAACCCACAATGTTAAAATGGCGGCGCGGGCACGCTGGGCCGAAGGGCCTGTTTCCCGTGCTGTGTTGTTCTTTGTTCACCCGCACAGTCATGGGGAGAACGTGCAAACTCCACACAGACAATAGCCCAGGCCGCACATCAAATCCCGGTCCCTGGCGCTCTGAGGCAGCAGTGATGGAAGCTTAGCGTTTTACATCTGACAATTTAAAAGTTCCCATGTAACGGCTAGTAAACTGAGATGCCATAGATCTTTCAGATATTGTGGTTTGAGCATGCACACCAGAGAAACGGAAAATGATGAGTTTCAAAGGCAGAATTCTTCGTACATCATTTCAAGCAAGGGTACTGAATGATAATAAAACTGCACATGATCATAAGTGGCAAATAAAAAAATTACTGTCCCAGAGACTGATGTCTCCTTGTGGGCTCGCATTGGAATGACTATTACACTCTGCCTGAGCCCATGCATTTCAATCACTGGAAATATTATATTGAATAGCTTAGAAGTGATTTTTTGCTGCATTGTAAACCTGCCCTGGGATCATTAAAATGGGATTGCACAATGGAACATTGTCTCTTCATCTGGTGTTGCACTGCACCTGACACAACAGTGTAGAGGGATACTTGCACATTAACAAATCGCGTGTTGTACCTGCTGGGGGAAATGAATGGGGCTCTTTTCATGAAGGTTTATTTTGCATCGAAACCGGTGGTGTCAATGGTTACAGACAGTTTGACATGCACAGTGCATATTGAGCGTCACTCTGTTGTCCCTTTCCTGGGAGAGCTTAATTCGTGTGGATTAATTGCGAATTCATGGGAAAATAATCACCATCTCCTTTTGGATGTGTTATGTTACTATGTGTATGACCAGGAGTGACTGATTGACCTGGTGCACATGGGCATGACAGGAATTCTCTCAGAAGGCATCGCGCGGGTTCAATCCACTTCCCTTCGATGGCCGCCGGCCGTCTCCATGGCAATGTAAGATGGCCGGCGGCGGTCGGTGTGACGCAGGCGCAGGTCTCACTGCAGCCCATTGTTCAGTGAATGTGGTTGGGATGATGCAGCAGTTGGAGCAACAATCCCAGTTTCAATGGGGGGAAGAAGTTGCAATGCTGCCCCCTGTTGTACACTCCTCTCCAGTCTCTGCATTGCAGAGTGTTTAAAGCCAGAGAGTGAATTGTCTCCGCAGCACCGTGACCCCAGGGATCAAACTACCCCGACTTAAAACCATCAAATCCTGACAGTGCATGGACTCTGCATCGACAGGCTGTCTTATCCGATTCCCCTAACCTCACATAGTTACCCTCTGATCCCCCCTAACCTACACATTTTTGGAATGTGGGAGGAAACCGGAGCACCCAGAAGAAACCCACACAGACACGGGGAGAATGTGCAAACTCAGCACAGACAGTGACCCAAGGCTAGAATCGAACTCGGGTCCCTCGTGTTGTGAGACAGCAGCGCGAAAAAATGTGCCACCGTACTGTCACTCAGGGAAATGCATTTGGGTTGAACATGGGGCGGGCGGGGGGATGTCTCACTCACTTTGATTATTGGAGGGGGGATGGGTATCAGAATAACTCAGAGTTGCCTCAATAGCCTCACCTTCCCTCTTGTTTCTTATTTCAAAAACAAAACTCATTCCTCCACCTGGCCCAGCGACAGGGCGGACAGAAAGCAGAGAAAATATTATGGCACAGACAGAGGCCATTCATCCCATCACATCCGCACCAGCTCGAGAAATATAAACTAGCATTCCATTCTAATCCCACCTTCAAATGACCCAGTCCCCAGCCCGATCTTTACAGGTTACAACATTTCAGCTGCAGATCTGGGGGCCCATCGACGGATCCGAGGAGTTTCTGAGTGGATCATCAGTTTAAACACGAATTCCAGGCATCCAATATTCTCTGAGTGAAAAAGCTTCTTCCAAATGTCCCCTCTAATCCACCCAGCAATCCCAATTCAATCTTTGCAAATCCCACTTCCCCGGTAGATGTCCTCTCTCAGCCTCCGTGACGATTTACAATATAATAAACGAAGAAAACGGAAGCAAAACATGTATTTATCTGCCTTAATCTTTATTTAATGGCAAAAGAAGGGAAGGTTTTGCAAAATAAACTTCAAATCCATTTAACAAAAAAAAAACACGCATCAAATCTTGAATTATAATAACGGCTCCGTTCCACAATGCAATGCGATGTAAAAGCTTTAATATGGACAGTGCAATACTCGATACACATTCTAGATTGTTTTTCATTGTTGATTGAACAAAACATTTACTCTTTCACGCAGAACAAAGACAGAAATGAGAATTCACAAAATGCGACATGAAGCTATAAACTATTGATAAGAAAACAACAATGTTTTTATCTGGCATTAAAGCATATTCGACATGGCGAAATGTTCATTCATTTAATACGTGATCCGTATGTCCGTGGACGTCACATCCTGTATTTGTTGATGACTATGACCTGAAACGGTTAAAGAGAAAAAAATGTAAGAATGACAAGTATTTCCACAATCAGGTCAACACTTCGCAAATACCTGTATTATATTTCAGTTCAATTGGAAAATTATTTCTATCAAATGCACACTGCAAGTTCTCTCTGATAGCTTCAGTGAATATACTGAAAATACTGCAAGAAATCATAAAGCAGAAACCACGCGGGACAGGTCACATCCCTACACTGCGGCTCTCCCATTGGAAAACGCCATAAAATACGGTTAATGATGTATCCGTGCAAACTTCGGTAATGGTCACTGCCCAATGGATGCTAAACGCCTGTGCTTGCGCCACAGATAACATTTTTATTCTTAGTTGGCGTGGAAGGAACCGATAAGATTGGATCAATGCTGGCCTAAAGAGGAGTTAGACTTTTTTTTGGTGAACTTTGGGCTTGTTTAATACAAGTCTGTGCATTCACGACAGGAACTAAACCCAAATGCAGCAACATTCATTAATCGGCTGCACAGCAGAGCGAGTATTTTCCACACAAGAGGGTGTGAGGTTGCAATAATAATCAGAGGTGATAATCAATTCAGAAAGCAGTCGCTGTATGGGAGTCCATGAAGGAGATCAGAAATGGCAGGGATTTCCTCACAGTATCCAGGAAATCTTGTTTTGCAATCCATGTCATTTATTAACTTAGCAATCAACTAAACATTGCACTTGTGATTGGGTGAATTTTAATCGCAGGTTGGAAGCAGGTTTTCGCAGCCTCTCAGCTGGAGCTAGTTAATTCGAAATCAGGATTAATGCAGCTTCAGAAGTCTTGAATTTCGGGCCAAAAACAGAAGGCTCTTCAGCGTGGCCTTGCCTGGAGCTTCGAGAAACAGGGAGTCACAAGGGCTGAGTTTGAATGAATGATGTAATTTAATTTAAATGTGTATTTCATCCTAAATAACAATCTGAAGTCGAGGATGATTTAAAGTAATAGAAAAAAAAAAGTAAGGGCAGCATTGCGGGCTCACAGCATCAGGGGCCCGGTTTTCAATTCCGACCTGATTGTGTGAAGTTTGCATATTCTCTCCGTGTCTGTGTGGGTTTCCTCTGGGTGCTCCGGTTGCCTCCCACAGTCCAAAGACATGCGGGTTGGGTTGATTGACCATGCAAAATCACCCCTTAGTGTTCAGGAGACGAGCAGGGAAAATATTTAGGTCCTGGCACGGAGGTGTCACTGACGGTGGACTGATTTTGATACTGTTGGCATAATGGCTTCTCATGTGATGGGAGTAACATCCCATTTCATAGCACCATATATGGCTCCATTGCACGAGATAGAAGCAGGAATTGCGGGAATGCAAATACCAGAGAATTTCGAAGGCATTCCATTGGTCAAAAACAATATTTCCAGCTGATATGTTTCCTCCCTGGTGTCTCAGAGCGGATATTCAACAGGGGGCGCAGAGCAGCCACTTGTCATGATTTGCATCGGTAATAATCAAGTGGGTAAAAAAAAGGCAGAATATGGGGAGTTAGGAAATCAGTTCAAAAGTGTTTCTCAAATGTAATGATTTCAGATTTACTCTCAGCTCATGGTCTTTGTCAAACTATATGTAGGAGGACGTCTGAGTGGTTTTGTGAGTGGAAAATCATGTCTCACAAATTAAATTGAGTTTTATTGATGGGGGAACTAAGAAGGTAGATGAGGGCAGTGCAGTTGATGTTCTCTACATGGTCTTTAGCAAGGCCTTTGGCAAGGTACCACATGGTAGCTTGTTGCATAAAATTAAATTTGACGGGATCCAGGGTGAGGGCGGCACGGTAGCACAGTGGTTAGCACTGCTGTTTCACAGCTCCAGCTTCCTGGGTTAGATTCCCGGCTCAGGTACGGTTTGTGTGGAGATTGCACATTCTCCTTGTTTTTGCGTGGGTTTTGTCCGGCTGCTCCGGTTTCCTCCCACAGTCCAAAGACTGCGTTAGGTTGATTGACCATGCAGAGAAATTGCCCTTTAATGTCCAGGGATGAGTAGGTTAGAGGGATTAGTGGGTATAATATGTCGGGATATGGGGGTAGGGCATGGATTGGATTGTGTTTGGTGCAGACTCGATGGGCTGAAGGGCCTCTTTCTGCACTGTAGGGTTCTATGATTGTATAGAAGTATCTAAATGGATACAAAAATGGCTTATTGAAAGAAGCCGGAGGGTGGTTGTAGAGAGTTGTTTTTCACAGTGGAGGCCTGTGAAAGCATCGTGGTGTGGATGTGCTCGCGTTGGACTGGGGCAAGCACAGCAAAAAGTCTGACAACACCAGCTTTAAGTCCAACCGATTTATTTGACAGTAAATTCACTAGCTTTCGAGGTTACCCTCTTCATCTCTCACACACACACACACACACACGGGAGGGGAGAAAAAGAAAGATATTAACAATGATCTAAATTGGACGAAGGCGAGAAGAGACAAACAAATATCGAGGGACCTCAGTTGAGTTGCCAGGGATGAGATTCCAATGATACTCCAAGTACTGTGTCGAAGTGGGTAGAAAAGAAAATAATCTATTTGCGCCAAAGGGGAGAGGAAAGAAATCTTGCTTGACTTGGGGAAGGGAGAGAGAGAGAGAGAGAGAGAGAGAGAGAGGAAAACTTGAATGGGAGCAAGTAGTCTGCTGCTGTCAAATTTATTTTAATTGGACAGCTGTTAAAAAGCAGTTCAGTTTTCCACTCATGCAACACGCCGCAGGCGATGAATGAATTGTTACAGAACATATTCAATTATGTTATTTGTTACAATTGTTAAAGATAAATAGTGAATTTGCTCTTTCAGACATTCTAGTCGGATCGGCCAGATGTTGAAAAGCACATGCTATGCCGTGCCGACGAAACACAGGCTCAGACTGTGTGAGAAATATGAGCTTTTTATGATATATAAGTTGAGTGATCATAGATCCTATGCAGGACTGGTGATAATCACAGTTCTAAAGGACAAACACAAGCCTCACCTATTCTATGCAATGCATGTTTTAATAAAAACAACTTGAACATTTGTTACTCAATGTTATTACTTTTCGGGTATCTCTTATCCAGATTTACCAGCATTGATTTACTGCATTCATGATCTTCCTAGGAAACGCACCACACGCAGAAAATTGGCTGCTTCTTTAACTTAGCAGCTTCTGACAGCAGATTCCAAAAGCCTTTCTTCGAATGAAGTCTCCGATTCGTTCCAGGTCTGTGACATAATAGTAGGAATGGCAGCATCTGGGACCCAGGCAGTCCCAAGCATAGAGTCTTTGCCTGGAGGATTTGGGAGATTGAGGACAGTTATCATGTGGAGACAATTCAGACTATCTCTTCCATCTTGTGAACACATTCTTTGCACATATTGATGGGGAAAAATAAAACTAGTTTACATTCTCACTGCTCAAACACATTGCATATGGAAAACAATGAGATTAGTTTAGTAATGAGGAAACTATTATTCATTCTTATGACTCAAATTAGAAAATCAGGGATTGGATTTAATGGGGCAACATGACTTCTGCAACATCCCCAAACCCCTCCCTTCCTCTGTTATAAAGTTGGTAGAGAGCCCGATCCATCAAAATGCCAACTGCCCTACACCCATTTTACACTGGAAGCTGTGTTAATTGGCTCAGGGCGGGAATGCCAGCCCCATCTGGAAAGGAGGTCCTGTCTTAAAGACCTCCTGAGCAGTCTTAGCGTACAGAGTAATTGCCATCACACTGGCACTGCAGTGAGACTTGGGTTCTGTAGCAGCAAAATGTCAGATTCAATCAGCAATGCCTCTGCGACATCTTTTGAATTAAACTGGAGAACCATCAAATGCTAGTCAGAGTCATCGAGGTTTACAGTATGGAAATAGGCTCTTCAGCCCAACTTGTACATGCCTCCTTTTTTTTTTAAAACCACTAAGCTAGTCCCAAATGCCTGCATTTGACCCATATCCCTCTACACCCATCTTACCCATTTAACTGTCTAAATGCTTTTTAAAAGACAAAACTGTACCCGTCTCCACTACTACCTTTGGCAGCTTGTTCCAAATAGTCACCACCCCGTGTGTGGAAAAAATAGCCCCTCTGGACTCTTTTATACCTTTCCCCTCTCCTCTTAAACCTATGCTCTCTAGTTTTAGACTCCCCTACTTTTGGGAAAAGATATTGACTATCCAGCTGATC
>JARDVH010000001.1:170601054-170612350 GCA_030324005.1 Negaprion brevirostris | reverse complement strand
GACAGAGTAAACAGATGGGAGGCTGTTTGCGTGATGAATTCAGCTACATTTACGGCCCTTTGTAGTTTCTTGCAGTCTTGGGCAGAGCAGGAGCTATGATACAGGAGCCAAGCTGTGATACAACCAGAAAGAATGCTTTCTATGGGGCATCTGTAAAAGTTGGTGAGAAATTTCCTTCGTCTTCTGAGAAAGTAGAGGCATTGGTGGGCTTTCTTAACTATAGCGTCAGCATGAGGACACCAGGATAGGATGCTGGTGATCTGGACACCTAAAAACTTGAAGCTCTCGACTCTTTCTACTTTGTCCCTGTTGAAGTAGATGGGACATGTTCTCCTCTATGCGTTCTGAAGTCAAAGACAATCTCCTTTGTTTTGTTAACATGGAGGGAGAGATTATTGTCACCGCACCAGTTCACCACCAGATTCTCTCTTTCATTCCTGTACCCTGTCATGTTATTGTTTGAGATCTGATCCACGATTGTTGTGTCATCAGCAAACTTGAAAATCGAGTTGGGAGAGGAATTTGGTAACACAGACATAGGTGTTTAAGGAGTCTTGTAATGGGCTGAGAATACAGCCTTGTGGGACATCAGTGTTGAGGATGAACGTGGAGGTGGTGTTGTTGCCTATCCTTATTGATTGTAATCTGTGGGATAGGAAGTATTTCTTTCACAGCACCTGTCAACTTCACAATCTCTACCACTGTCAAGAACAAAAGCAGCAGATACATGGGAGCACCACCTCCTCTTATTCCCTCTTCAAGTCATACACCATCTGCTATGCCACTCCTTCAGTGTTGCTGGTTAAAACCCTAACAGCACCATGGCCATACTCTGATCATAGAGTCTGCAATGATTCAAGGTATCACCTCATCAACACCTGAGCAAGGACAAATAACAACAGGCAATAATGCTGGCTTGGAACAAAATAAAAGACACTGATAAATGGCCCTGTATTCGCCAACATGTTCCTAAACAGATTTTTTGGATAAGATCAACATTATTATTAATTAATGGTAAGATATTTTCCTGTTCTATAATGTGCTCTTGTTCATCTTTGAAATTCATTATAATATTTATCTTTAAATATTTGTACTAATAGAAGCTCTTTGAAAAGAGATTCATCATTGAGATAGGGGTCAGAGTTTTGAGCTTGACGAATCTCAGCTGGGATGAACTTGGTTATTTTCTGCAGTTCTAGATTTAGTCTGGGGAGCAGGGCAATACCAACAAAGATTTAACAGCACTGGCATTTAATCAAACATAACCGCAACTATTTAAGAGTTCTACCCGTATGAAGTAATATGAAATATTAAAATGACTGATTTTCCCAGTCAGCCAAAGCATCATATTTTGAAATTTAATGATACAAAAGTACCCTAATTTAAACCATCATGCAAGGTTTACTACAGGAGCTTTACTTGAGCTTAAGAAAGCTGCATAATAACAATCATCATTTGGACTTGAAAATGATGCATTGCTAAATGTCACAGACCTTGGTTGAGTCTGTTTCTCACAATGTCACACTATCCCAAGTCAAAATAAAGAAACTTATTACACCTTTTATAAGCAGCCCAAAGCGCTTCATATGCAATGCAATATTTTTAACTGCTGTCAGGTAGACAATAATTGTATCCATTGTGCAGCAACAATCCTCAAACAGCGATGAGATAAATAACCTAATTTCAGTGACATTTAATATGTAAAACCCAAATTGGATGTAAGCAAAGGCTACAAGTCAAAAAAGCTCAATTTATGAAAGCATCAACAGGGTTAATAGAATTAACACTAAATCAAGGTTCGTTATAGCCTAAGGTTCCATTTACCCAAACTAGCCTACCTGCAGGAGCTGAATAGCTTTGGTATGCTGTTTTTCTCGGCAAAGTTGTGCTGCCTGAATTAAAACTGGTAGTGGAGTCTCTGGATTCTGCTTCTGCAAACCTAATGTTAGTTTTCGACACTGATCAGCCTAAGGATAAAAGAAATGCAAAACAATTTATTTCTAACATAATGGTCACTGTTTTTGAAAAAAAAACAATTGTGATAGTTGAGTGGAGTCTTCTTATTGGTTCTTTTTGACCAACAATGGCAAGCATAGCAAGGACTCCAACAATGTCTTTCATGAAGTGTGAGGAAATAACTTACAAACAATACTGTGGGTCATCCTGTGGTTGATTTTAACCATTATTAATTTATAATATCCAGCATATTACACACTAGAAATCAATAGAATCTAGATTGTTTTGATGGCAAATTAGTCAAAATCAATTTATCCCAAATGTAAAAAATATTTTGTAGTTTCCTGGCTTAATATCAGGGACAGAAATATCAGAATGCACACTAGTGGATCACATTCCCAATATCAGCATGTACACAGTGCTCCATACTGTCAGAGACTGCTCTAACACATATGACTTCATTGGCAAGATAGGTCAAGATTGCAATTACAGAATTTCTTAGGATGACCTGGCTGTTTTATTTAAATAACATGCACCAATTCCTCAAACCTAGAGACTTCCAGCCTGGAAGTATGACTGCAGAGGCTACATTCTTCATATTACAAATATCAGTTTTACATTTCCAGTTACATTTGAAGAAAGGACATAAAAAAGACATTGACATAGCTGTCAAAATGATTGTCCACTAAAACGTATTATTAGAAGTTCAAATCAAAGTGTATATCACACCAAGACACTGTAATCCTGTTTTACCGAACAATCATTACCCTGTGTAACATTTTCACTACCAAATTAATCCCCCAACCAAAACCACAGGTCTCTCCCAGCATCATTAATACGATGCAAGGCCCCTCAGTCCATGTCAGTGGTTCTACCAAAGGAGGGTGAAATAATGTCTAAATCCAGTACAAGAATCAAGAAGACAATGGTGTCATTGCACAATATATTGCTGAGGAAGTTTTAAGTCCCATTCTCTCTCCGCCTGCCACAAAATGAGAGCCTGATAGACCAATGAAAATAGTGTAGTTTGATCATGCCCTTTTTAACTTCACTTACCTGTTGACCAAAACTAAAATTTAAACTAATATCCTTATTTATCACAGATGTATTGGCTCTAAGGTTTGTGATAAATTTCCCCCCCTTAATAGCACAAACAATGAAACCTGAAAATATACAGCTCCATCTCCTTAATTATACAAACCAAAAGGTGATGTTAGTTAGAAATCAGTGAATTTTTAACTTTGATGCAAGAAATAATAATGATTTGCATGACAATTACAGATTTGAAAATGTCCTTAACAATTTGGCTCAAATTATTTTAACATCAAAGTATATTCAGTCAATAAACACATGCACCAATAGCCTTAAAGAACAAAACACAGGATGGCATTTTAAGAAAAAAATTGGAAGCGCTGAACGAATGTGAAAATGGGACAGAATCTCTCACACCCCAATCGCCGTCCTTGCACAGTTCCCCATACCTGTCCCTATCACCACCCCCACCGGTCAACTCTGCAGAGATAATCCTTCCCTGCACAAGTCTCCCTGCCTCTTCCCCGTCATGGCCCCACCCCTTCTCAGGTCCCATGCCCTTGGCACTGCTAGGGTGCCCAGTGGGCAGTGCCCAACAAGCACTGTCCAGTCTTGCTTCCTGACCACCCGGAGGCTTCAATGGTTTCCGGTTCCACTGAAGAGGCCATCACATCAGGTCTCGGCTGATGGGGGGGGCCAGTTCTGATTCTCGCCAGTGAGAACCTCGACCAGTGAGGGGCTAAGTACAAGTGAGCCGGATGATAGCGTCCGGGACTCATACATATTTAAATCGGCTATAAAGATCACGAGGCATAAAATCAGGCACGATCCTGACTTTTTGCCCCTCTCAATATCTTAACGGCGGAACATGCCAGTAACATCACGCCCATAGCCTTTGCAACTATACTTTTCTGTGCCTTGTTTCTTGATCTAAATAAAATCATTGTTATTTCACAGTCAGTGTGTCGGCAGCAATGAAAACATGACCAACCAACATGATGTGTAGAAATCCAGAACACTTCTT
The DNA here is from genome assembly GCA_030324005.1 of Negaprion brevirostris. NCBI lineage: Eukaryota > Metazoa > Chordata > Chondrichthyes > Carcharhiniformes > Carcharhinidae > Negaprion > Negaprion brevirostris. The sequence goes on along the minus strand of JARDVH010000001.1, from coordinate 170,608,338 downwards.
GTTGGCAGCTGCTCAAATAAATGGTCACTTCCATTTACGTACATTCTTAGAACAACAGAATGGTTAGAGAACATTTGGTCTTTTGTGTATCAGCAACTAATCTAACCATGCCCTTTTCCCTGTAGCTCTACAAACCTTTTCTCTTCAGATAATTATCCAAATCTCTTTTGACTTAAATGGTCTCCACCTCTTTTTCAGGCAGTGCATTCCTAACCATGCACTGGTAAAAATATTTTTCCTTGATGCATTCTTACTACTTTTGTCCACTGCCTTAAATTGGTGTCCTTTGCTTGTTGATCTATCAGCTAATGAAAGCAGCTTCTCCCAATCTACTCTGTCCAGAACCTTATGATTTTGGATATCTTATTCAAATATGCTTTTATTCTTCTTTTCTCCAAGGCTTTCAGCATAGATACTCTAAACTATTCACAAAAATCAAGTTTCTCATCCTTGGAACCGTTCTCATGAATCTTTTCTGCACTCTTTCTAAAGCGTTAAACTGTGATGTCCAAAACAGGACACTGAGGTTGAGCCAGTGTTTTATACAGATTTACTGTAATTTCCTTGCTTTTGTACTCTATGCCCCAATAATAAAGCCTGGGATCTTGTATGATTATTCACACTTCAATCTGCCCTACCACTTACGACTGTGCACATATACATACAGATTTATCTGGTCCTGTCCCTTTTATTTCACAAGCTTTAAACTTTGCTTATATCCTGCTACAAACATTTTATCAAATCTCATCGACCCTGTTACCTCATCAAAAGACCCAAGCAAGTTCAACGTGATTTACCCTCAACAAATACATGTTGGTTTCCTTTAATGGATCACCATTGTACTATTAATTTTGTCCAAAATTATCATTTCTAAAATCTTTCCCAACATGAGGTTGATGACTTTTCATCAGAACTGGAAGAAGTTAAAAATGGTTTTAAGCAAGTGGAAGAGGCAGGATCAGAGAATGCCCACAGTGCAGGAGGAGGCTATATAACCCATCGCGCCTGCCCTGACAACAACCTCACCCTATCCCCATAACTCCATGTACTTACCCTGCTAATCGCCTTGACACTAAGGGACAATTTAGCATGGTCAATCAAACTAACCTGCACATCTTTGGACTGTAGGAGGAAATCAGAGAACCCAAAGAAAACCCATGCAGACAAGGGGAGAATGTGCAAAATCCATACAGACAGTGATCCAAGCCCGGAATTGAACCCTGGTCTCCTGCACTGAGACAGCAGTGCTGACCACCATGCCACCCTTGGATGGAAAAAGAATGTTACTCCAATTCCTGCCTATAATGTTTGCTTAAAACCTGCAACATGTCTAGCTTCTCACTGTTTTTATGGAAGATTGGTGACCTGAAATATTAAATTATTGTCGCTATCCTCATATTCTCCCAGACCTGAGTATTCCCAGCATATGCTACTTACAGTACATAACAAAGCAAACTGTGTCAACAGTATGGAAAACAATCAGCATGCATAAATTGGTATAATGTTTGCAAAATAGACAAGGAAATATTATTGCAGTGGGAGCACAATTATAATGAGGGAGATTTACAAAGCAGATGATTTTCACATTACCTGATTTGTATGCATCGCTAACAAAGCCTTGTTGAATTCGACAGTTTGCATTTGTTTCTGAGTCAGTTTATGCTCCACCCCTTCTGTATTGGTCAGTTTTATTTTTTTCTTTGAATCAAATACATTTTGGTCCTACAACAAATAGTTTCAGATTTGAATTAGAAGCTTTCAGCTTAGAGACATGATGCTATGAACAGGAACACTGCTAATTTCACTTGTAGAAAAGATGTGAAATTATTGAAAGGTAAAGCCAAGACACACATTCATGTGAAGATATGAGTTAGGAACAGGAGTAGCCATTCCAGCCTTCTCTACCACTCAACAGATCATGGCTGATCTGATTGTAACCTCAATCCCACATTCCTGCCTATCACCCCTTTGTTAGTCAGAAATTTATCTATTCAAAGACTCTGCTTCCACTGCCTTTTGAGGAAGAAAGTTCCAAAGAGACATAACACTGAGGAAACATTCTCACCTTGGTTTTAAATTATTTTAAATGATGACTCTTCGTTATCGATTCTCCCACAAGAGGAAACATTCTCTCCACATCCACCCTGTCAGTACTCCTTAGGGTATTAAAGGTTTCTTACTGGTCTCTTACTGTTCTAGTCTCCCACAGATATGAGCCTAGCCTATCCAAACTTTCCTGGTATTAGTTTAGTAAATTTATTCTGAAATAAAACAGAAAATTCTGGATAAAGTCAGCATGTATGGCAGCATCTGTGGAGAGAAATAGAGTTAATGTTTCAGATCTAAATCATCCTTCAACAGACTTGTTCATATCATTTAGATCTAAAACATTAACTGTTAGAAAAACAGAAAAATGCTGGAAAATCTCAGCAGGTCTGAAAGCATCTGTGGCGAGAGAATAGAGCCAACGTTTTTAATCTAAATGACCCTTTGTCAGAGCTTAGAGGAAAGACAGTCAGCACAGGTTTATGCTATGAGGATAAGGAGAGCTGGTGGAATTGGCCAAAAGGGAGGACTAACAAGGTTAATAGTCACACAAATTTAAGAATCTCACAGCCTGAAAAACAAAGGTCTTCTTATAAGAGCCTTCACAGACAGACACCAAGGCCATTAGTCTGGCAAAGCACATAGATCAGACATCTGTAACTGGAAAATGGAAGTGATCTAGAGATACAGAAACAAGTGGTACTATGAAGTTTTCACACTGATTGAATATTACAGTGAAGCAAGCATAAAGTGATTATGATTGGTTTATGCTAATTACTTGTAAATGATTTTGAAAACTTTGTATCTTGAAATATGCCATTCTGGCTCGCTACAAGGATGTGAACACTTCCCAGTGTTTTTGCTGTAGCTTGTATTAAAACAGCTGTTTAAGAGAACTCTATTACTTGACTGGTTACTGGAAGAGTAAAGTTGCGATCAATTAAAAAGACTGACATCAAAGCCCGCAACAAATTTCATATCTTTCAGTAAATTATACTTGGACATGGACTGATAAAGTAAGTACCTTGTTGAGGGTGATGATATTATTGGCAGTTACAGCAAGCAGTCCAACATCTGAGGGCCTGTAAAAGAGGAACAAAATACGGATATGACTCGGCAACTCAGGAACATACATTGAAATGTTCTAAACGTATGATCGCCAACTCTTTATCGCTTACTTCAATTTGATCACTTGGTTGTAAAGTTGCAAAGCATCATCACTCCGCCCCTGAAGTTGCATAACATAAGCCATCTGAGCATGGATTATTGCCAGTTCAGTATCAATCTCTTCATCACTCATATCCTAGAAAGGATATTCAGTATGAGTAGGTTACAATTATGAGAACTCAAAAGGAAAATAAATTAATCTTTTGAAAATAAAGTTAGCATTTGGAAAGATTATACAGTACATTTTAAACAAGTATCACACAACAATTAATCAGGATGTAAATATCAAATTATTACAAAAGGTTCTTCGAAGTTTCAACCAGCTCAACTTAAAAGTAAACCATTCCTGCATGCAACGTCCATTAAAATGTTCTATATATACCAAATATTGACATTATCTTTGATACTGATATTCGTGTACTCACATGTTTGAGATAAACATTGCCTTTGCTCCAAATTAACAATATCACTAACGTTATATTTTCAAATTAAAGGAGGCAATAAGAGATAAATATTAGATAATGAAGAGGCTTGTGACATGTGATTCATTGAGGGTGAGTTTCCAATCTCACCCAAGTGACACCAGATGGGAGCTAGGTATCCTTCTATTCTTAAAGCAACAGCTGCTGCTGCAAGGATTGCACATGGAAGCTGTCATGTGCAAAAGGGAAAGAAAAAAGTATTGCGTAAAACTAAAAATGAAATATAACTACTGGAGCATTTTGACAAATTTAAAAAGGTAAACTGCAAGCAAATATAAAACAACAGACCTTAATTTCAAATTTTAAAAAGTTCTAAAGGACTCAGAAAAATGTAAAAATGAAATGTATGCGCAAAAGTCTACTGGAACTCATCATGTATTAACGCTTTCTAATAAACAAAGGAGGAAACAAAGTAGGAATTAATGGGTTCTTTTCAAAATGGCAGACACTAACTAGTGGGGTCCCACGGAGATCAGTGCTGGGAGCCTAGGTATTCACAATATATATTAATGATGTGGATGAGGGAACAAAATATAACATCTCAAAGTTTGCAGATGGTACCAAGTTAGGTGGGAGGGTGAACTGTGACGAAGAGGCAGTGATCCTTCAGTGTGATCTAGACAGGCTGGGTGAATGGGCTAATCATTGACAGATGCAGCATAATTTGGATAAATGTGAGGTTAGTCACTTTGGAAGCAAAAACAAGAAGGCAGATTATGAGGAGAGTGTGCAGCGGGACATGGGTGTCCTTGTGCACCAGTCACTGAAGGTAAGCATGCAGGTACAGCAGGCGGTAAAGACGACAAATGATACATTGGCCTCTGTTGCAAGGAGTTTAGAGTAAAGGAACAGGGATGTGCTATTGCAATTACACAGGGCCTTGGTGAGGCCACACCTAGAGTATTGTGTGCAGTTTGGTCTCCTTTTCTGAGGAACAGTGTTCTTGCTCTCAAGAGAGTGCAGCGAAGGTTTACCAGGCTAATTCTGAGGATGGCAGCACTGATGTATGAGGAGAGATTGACTAGATTAGGAATATCTTCACTAGACTCCAGACAAATGAGGAGGATCTCAGAGACTTTTAAAATTCTAACAGGACTTGACAGGATTGACGCAGGGAGGATACTCCCGATGGTGGCTGTGTCCAGAATCAGGGGTCACAGTCTGAGGATTAGGGATAGGCTAATTAGGACCAAGATGAGGAGACATTTCTTCACCCAAACAGAACAAAGAACAAGGACAGTACAGCACAGGAACAGGCCTTTTGGCCCTCCAAGCCTGCGCCAATCTTGTTTACTTATCTAAACCAACTGCTTATATCCCTCTCTTCCCTGTTTGTTCACATGCCCATGAGTGGTGAGCCTGTGGAATGCATTACCAAGGGAAGTAGCTGATGCCAAAACATTGAATGTATTCAAGAGGCAGCTGGGTATAGTGGGTGGAGTGAATGGGAGCATAGGTTATGGGGAGAAAGCAGGATTAGGCTATTGCATTGGATGATCAGCCACAATCATGATGAATGGTGGAGCAGACTCAAAGAGCCAAATGGTCTCCTCCTGCTTCTATCTTCTTTGTTTCAATGTTTCTGTATTTCTTTTTGAAACTTTTTAAACCTCCTTCCTCAAAAGGTGATTATTTAGATGATACATTTTATTGGTAAAATGTCCCATTGATACCAACAACCCTCTGGTAATCATTAGTTGTTAGATCACCACAGTTTGTCCAGATCAGCAATCATAAATATAAACATATGCCCACTTGATAGCAACTGGAAGTGGAACCGTTGTTGATTTCCCCAACTTAATCCAGGTTACTAAAACAGAAGAACAAAGAAAATTACAGCACGGGAATAGGCCCTTCAGCCCCTCCAAGCCTGCACTGACCACGATGCCTGATAGAATTAAAAGCCCCACCCTTCCAACAACCGTATTCTTATATTCCCATCCTATTCATGTATTTGTCAAGACACCCCTTAAAAGTCACTATCGTATCTGCTTCCACTAAGTCCTGCGACAGCGAGTTCGAGGCACCCACTACCCTCTGGGTAAAAAAAGTTCCCCTCTGGTAGAAAATTATATTATTCGTAAGGAAGCCTCATAAAACAGAAACACAGGTCAGATACAGATCTGTAACACCACAGTGTGAATTCATCAGCTTACATTCCTGTTGGGAGCATAGGATTACTAAGTAAATAGTCTTATGAAGTACTGCAGAGCTGAAAACAAAGTCATCTTTTATACCTCAATTGTGGAGCGATTCTGCCCAATCAATTTTAAATTCAATTCACGCAAGACTAACATTATCAAACATCACACAACTTATTTTCGCAGTTGAATGACTTACAGCATCCTCCGAATATGACTGCCGACAGAGTTCTAAAACAAAACACAAAGCATGATAATAAGTACAAAATTCAGACTTTTAGTCATTGCTTCGTTGGCCTTATTATTTCTAATAACAGGTTAATTCCTTACATCAATTTCTTTCATGTAAAGTCTACTCACCTTCAGCTTTCTGAAGTTTATTCATAGCCTGAGGTAGCTTGCCCTCACCAATGAAGGTGCAGGCAGCATTGTAACACAGTTCATACGAAGTTTCAGGCAAGCCCAAGTCATCCTATGTAATAAAACAATTAATTTTTTGAAAACAAGGAGAATTGTTCAATCTAGCGACTACAGAGAAGCAGAGTTCAGCAAAAAAAACATTTTCTGTAGAGTTAATAATCTACATACAATAGCTAAGAACAGAACAATGCTAAGAATTCAATGTATTCAGAACCAGGGTTGAGGCTTGGGTGGAATGCTCGTTCAATACATCAGTTGTTTACTTGTCCTACTTCTAATACTAACTAAACTACTGAGAACTTTGAGATTTATTTGGTGTTTCTGATTTCCAGTTCTTTAAGATTTCCTAATTCCTTTCATCTCTTCACAGTATTGTGGTGGCCATTTTGGAGCTGCACTCTAATGAGGATGAGAGGGGTCAGGTTTTCCATACTGTTGCATTTTAAATGGCTGCATGACTGAGGTTCTTGAGCACGTTGACATGGAAATGGATCAGTTATCGGAGCTGTTAGCAGCCACAGAAATGGACAAATCTTGAGGTCCAGATGAACTGTGGCACAGTGTTTAGCACTGTTGCCTCACAGCACCACGGACCCAGATTCAATTCCCGACTTGGGTCACTGTCTGTGTGGGGTCTGCACATTCTCCCCACGTTTGAGTTGGTTTCCTCTGAGTGCTCAAGTTTCCTCCCACAGTGCGAACGATCTGCTGGTTAGGTGCACTGGCTATGCTAAATTCCAAAAATGCCAGAGCGTGGCAACTCGGGATTTTCACAATAACTTCACTGCAAAGTTAATGCAAGCCTACTTGTGACTAATAAATAAACTGAACTGACTTAACTATGCCCTAGACTGCTGATGGAGACTAGGGAGGAGATAGCAGGGGCTCTGACCACAGGGCAGATGCCAGGTGACTGGAGAACAACTAAGGTGATTCTGTTATTTAAGAAGGGCTGTAGAGATAAACCAGGGAACTACAGACCAGTGAGTTTCACATCAGTGGTAGGGAAACTATTAGAGAAACCTCTG
>JARDVH010000001.1:170420880-170431127 GCA_030324005.1 Negaprion brevirostris | reverse complement strand
CGAAGGGGCTAACCCGAAAGCTAGTGAATTTACTATCAAATAAATCGTTTGGACTGAAACCTGGGTTGTCAGACTTTTTACCATTGAGTACGACCTGCAAGTCTTTACCCTAATAAACACTGCAGTTCTTTCCTGTTTTCCTGTCTTCATCTACTCTCCCTGCGGTAATATATTGATCTTCCAAATTCCCTCCCCTCCCGCGCACTATGGGGGGGGGGGGGGGCGGCGGTGGCCTCGGGCGGCCCCACCCCTCCTGTGCCCTGTGGCGAGGTGGGCGGCCCCGCCCCTCCGGAGGGCAGTGGGGGAGTGGGGACGGGCGGCCCCGCCCCTCCAGCGCGCTGGGGGGGGCGGGTGGTTGCGAACGGTCCCGCCCTTCCCGCGCGTTGGGGGGGGCTGGTCTCGGACGGCCCCGCCCGCGCACTGGGGGTTGGTCTCGGTCGGCCCCACCTCTCCCGCGCGCTGGGGGAGTGGTCTTGGGCGGCCCCGCCCTGCACTGCGGGCCTGAGCTCGGGCTGCTCGGAGGCCGATGGCGGAAAGTCGGGGCTCCTTCCCCCGCATTAAGGAGCCGCAGGACGGCGGGAGCCCTAATTCAAGCCCGGGATCGGGTCGCGGGAAATCGGCGGCGAGTGGCCACCGCCGGCACCTGGGTCACGGCCACCGTCTGAGGAAAGTGACGCTGACCAAGCCTACCTTCTGCCAGCATTGCACTGACTTCATTTGGGGGCTTGGCGGCTTCCAGTGCGACCGTGAGTCCGGGGCTGGGGTCTCCTTTCTGGAGCAACCGGGCTCTCGATCGGCATTTATTGTTCTAATAATGTCTGGAAAGGAGGGAGGGAGGAAGGGGCTAGTAGAGGCTCGCTGGGCCGAATGCCGCGGCTGGGAGTGTGTCAGGTTTATTTGGGCGGTTTGTGTGAACCGAAGGTTATTGATGTTCAGGCAGCTGTTAGCACTTTGATTTTTTTACCATTCGGTGCAAAGATTTTGATGCTTTGATGACAAGTTTTTGATAAATGTAGACTGTTTATTACCAATGAACACTAAAGTTTTTTCTCATGAACAAACAGCGCCTAACCCTTCTAATAAACAAGCCAGTTCGGAGGAGCCTCATAATAAATACCATTGAGCCACATAGAGAAATGTGAAGTTAGATAACTAATAGCGTTGTCAAAACTGTAGGATTGAAGGAATGTCTGAAAGGAGGAACGATGTGGAGATGCTGGCGTTGGGTTGGGGTCAGCACAGTGAGAAGCCTCACAACACCAGGTTAGGAGGAAAGCCAGGTAAGGTAAAGACAAAAAATTCCAGAGCTGGAGGCCCTGCAACTGAAAGAGCCAGCAAAGGTATTGAAATGGGAGAAGCTAAAGGTGTTGGCAGTGCCACACAGATTTGTGGTCAAAGTTACAACTCATGGAATAAAAGGGATGATAGCAACATGGGTACAAAGCTGGTAGAATGACAGGAACAAAACAGTAGACCTTGGTGTACTGGGTATAATTTCAAAATTTGCAGACAGTAGGAAACTTGAAAGTATTGTTAATTGTGAAGAGGTTAGTGTGGAAGTTCAAAAGGACATGGGTTGGCAGAATGAGCAGACAGCGGCAGATGAAATTTTAATGCAGGAAGGTGATGTTTTGGGGGAAGAACAGCAAACAAAAGGTACAACAGGCCATAAGGAAGACAGTTGTTTTGTTGGCCTTCATGGCAAGGGAGGGCAGCATGGTGGCACAGTGGTTAGCACTGCTGCCTCACAGTGCCAGGGACCTGGGCTCGATCCCTGGCTTTGGTCACTGTCTGTGCGGAGTCTGTACATTCTCCCCGTGTCTGCATAGGCCTCTGGGTGCTCTGGTTCCCTCCCACAGTCCAAAGATGTGTAGGTTAGGTGGATTGGTCATGGTAAATTGCCCCTTTAGTGTCAGGGGGACTAGCTAGGGTAAATGCACAGGATTATGGGGATAGGACCTGGGTGGGATTGTGGACAGTGCAGACTTGATGGGCCAAAAGGCCGCCTCCTGCGTAGGATTCTATGATTTAAGTATAGCGATATGAATGTTTTGCTGCAATTGTTTAGGGCATAGGTGAGGCTACAGCTAGAGTACTGTGTGAAGATTTGATTTATTATTGTCATGTATTAACATAGTGAAAAGTATTGTTTCTTGCACGCTATACAGACAAAGCATACCATCCATAGAGAAGGAAATGAGAGTGTGCAGAATGTAGTGTAACAGTCATAGCTAGGGTGTAGACAAAGATCAACTTAACGTTAGGTAAGTCCATTCAAAAGTCTGACAGCAGCAGGAAAGAAACTGTTCTTGAGTCTTTGGTATGTGAACTCAGGCTTCTATTTCTTTTTCCTGAAGGAAGATGGAAATGAGAATGTCTGGGTTGCATGGGGTCCTTAATTATGCTGGTTGCTTTGCTGAGGCAGTGGGAAGCGTAGGGGCACAGAGTACAAAGACAATGAAGTTACGTTAAACCTGTATAAAACATTGATTCAGCCTCAACTGAACTATTATGTCCACTTCTGGACATCAAGTTGGGCCTGCTTTCCTTGGCGAAGAGAATGTTGGAAGGAGATTTGATAAAAGTATTCAAACTTACGAGGGAGTTGGACAGAGTAGATCAGGAAAACCTTCCCATTAATGGAGGGCTCAAGAACCAAAGGCCACAGAGTTAAGATCATTAGCAAATGAAACAATGGTAACATAAACATTAATGCAGTTAATGGTTAAGATCTTAATGAGAGTGTGGAGGAGGCAGATCCAATTGAGACTTTAAGCAGGAAATTGGATTATTATCTGAAAAGGAATGATGTGCAGGGTTAAGAACATTGGAACAGGAGGAGGCCATTCAGTCTTTCGAGCTGCTGCATCATTCAATATAGTAATGGCTGATTGGCCCCTTCAATGCTTTTTTTTCCCCCACACTGCTAATGGAGAGATAGCAAGGGTGCAGCACAGACACAATGTGCTGAATGACTTCCTTCTATATGGTTCTATAATGATATTTAGCTATATAGGCATACACATTTCATCTGGGCACACTCAGCATAGTTTATGTAGTCATTTTATTTCTAATTTCTTCTACTGAAATTAACGCTGAGGGCAAAATTGACTTCAAAGCTTCTGGGCGCAATTGCCGTTTTATCCTTCCCCTTGAAGCTATCTTTAACTCAGAAACCTTCCCAGACTGGTGTGAAAAAATTTATCTAAATCCAGTACTGCACTAAATTGATTGTTATCCATTTCCCATTTGGTGCATTCCCATATTCCTATATCCTCTACCTCACTGCAACAGTGGATTCATACTTAGTTTTAATTGTATTACTAGTGCAGAGTCTTTAATACGTTATTGTATTTATACTTTATGCAGGAGTTTCTTTTATTCATCTTTTGTATTCTCAATACAGCCTTTGCTTGTAAAATCAACAAAATTAAAATTTCCATGAAAGTTCTGAGTAATAAAAGGAAGGATCCCTGGTGGAAGTGCTAGATAAATGCAATTTATATTCTAATTACATATATAAATCCAGTCTAGGCGTAGTTTCACAGATTGCATTCTCAATTCAGCTTCTGTTGAATAGTGAGCTTTATGGGATTCACTCCTGAGTTTAATATTGGAACAGTTAGGAATTCTGTCACTCAGTCATTTTCAGTTTTTAAAATTCATTCACAGAATGTGGTTGTTATTAGTCAGACACTAATGTGGAGATGCTGGCGTTGGACTGGGTGGGCACAGTAAGAAATCTTGCAACACCAGGTTAAAGTCCAACAGGTTTATTTGGAATCTCAAGCTTTCAGAGCACTGCTCCTTCATCAGGTGAGTGACTTTAGCCTAGTATTGTGAGACTTCTTACTGTCCAGCCAACTACCTTAAGACTAGGTAAGTACATTTTAAAATGCAGGCACTTGTTGTTCTGAAATTTTGTGTCCCTGAGATCACCCATGTATGATAATTCCAGCGTGCAACTTTCTTTGCTTCAGTTTCATTCTGTGCTAGTAATAGATTGGGTATTTTAGAACACAAGTAGTTATCATAAAATGAAAGGCTTGTGCTTTTTTATGTATAGCCATTATTTAAACTTACATGTCTTAAGAAGTGATTTTGAATTGCTCATTTACATTTTTAATACATTTTCATTACTTCAGTTACAAATTTACCAATTAAGCCACATTGAGACTATGACAAAGCGCTCAGTTGCAAGAGGCATTCTTCGAAACAAGCTGTTACTTGTTTCTTTTGCTCCTGAAAAACCTGCTGTTGCCCAGAAAGTTATCATTTCTGAAAAACCAAAGACTCTCACTGGGATTAAGACCAGCCACTCGTTCCTGTGATTTTGAAAGAATTGATGATTGGGCAGCAGTTGTTCAATTAGCGCAACTAACTTTGTAACCTCCTTAAACTGTACACTCGTTTAACTCAACGTTCTGTACCCTTCCATTCTTGCTGCTTGTGCATTTCCAGTTTTCATGGCTACTGCACTGATGGCCATTTCTTCCAATGCCTAGGGCCTTAGCTTGGGATTCCTACTGTAAGCCTCTCCATATTTCCTGCTTAAACATACAAGGAAAGGATTGACAAACTAGGTATTGTATCTTGTGAAGAAATAAGGCTGAGATGTGACCTAACAGAAATCTTTAAAATTTTGAAAGGTTTTGTTAGAGCTTCTACAGAGAGAATATTTTCTCTTGTGGGGAAGATCATAACTATAGGCCTTTAATATAAGATAGTCATAAAGCCATCCAATCAGGAAGAAGAAACATTGTTTCATCCAGAATGTAGTTAGAAGGCGGAACTCACTAACACTGGGAATGGTTGAAGCAGATGGTGCATTTTGGGGGGGGCTAAGCAAGGATATATGGGAGAAGGGCAGCATGGTGACACAAAGGCCAGACCAATGGTTAGCACTGCTGCTTCACAGCACCAGGGACTCTGGTTTGATTCTAGCCTTGGGTGACTGTGTGGAGTTTGCATGTTCTCCCTGTCTTCTGTGGGTTTCCTCCAGGTGCTCCGGTTTCCTCCCACAGTCCAAAGACGTGCATGTTAGGTTGATTAATTAAATTGCCCTTTAGTGGAGTTCCAAAGATAAGACCTAGGTAAGATGCCATGTTAGAGAATTGGTGCAGACTCAGTGAGCCAAATGGCCTCTATGATTCTAAGAAGAGAATAGAAGGTTATGATTTAGATGCCAAAGATTGGTAGAGGATTAAGTAATTCAATGAAGAGTACAGGAGCTGCACCAGGCTCACTTAAACACCTGGTGAAGCTACAACACAGGGCTACTTCCATGCCAAACAACCAAAGCAGCATGTGATAGAGCTAAGCAATCCCACAAGCAATGGATTAGATCCAGACTCTGCAGTTATGACACATCCGGTTGTGAATGGCAGTGGACAATTATTCACCTAATTGAAGGAGGAAGATGCACAAATATCCCCGTCCTCAATCATGGGGGATCCCAGCACTGAAGGCTGAAATATCTGCAGCTATCTTCAGCCAGAAGTGCCCAGTGGATGATCCATCTCAGTCTCCTCCCAAGGTTCCCAGCATTACAGGTGTCAATCTTCAGCAAATTTGCACTCCATGTGACATCAAAAATGGCTGAAGAGACTGGATACTGCAAAGACTGGTCGCTGACAACATTCCAACGATAGTACTGAAGACTTGATCCTCCAGAACTAGCTGCACTCCTAGCCAAGCAAAGTTCCAGTACAGCTATAATATTGGCATAGACCTGGCAAATTAGAAAATTGCCCAGATGTGCTGTCCATTAAAAACAGGATAAATCCAACCCAGTCATTACCACTCCATCCATCTACTCTCGATCACCAGCAAAGTGTTGGGAGTGGTTGTAATGTGTCATCAGGCAGTGCAGACACAGCAATAATCTGCTTACTGATGCTCAGTTTGAGTTCTGCCAGAACCACTCAGCTTCTGACCTCATTAAGCCTTGGTCCAAATTTGGGGGAGAAAAGCTGAGGTAAGAATGACTGCTGTTAACATCAATGCAGCATTTGACTCATGTGGCTTCGAGGAGGTCTAGCAAAACTGGAATTAAGTGGAAAAATCTCCACTCCTTGGAGTCATACCTAGCACAAAGGAAAATAGCTGAGGTTGTTGAAGTTCAATCATCTCAGTTCTGGGACTTGCTGTAAGGGTTTCTCATGATAGGATCCTGGATCCAACCATTTTTAGATTCTTCATCAATGACCTTTCCTCCATCATAAAGTCAGATGTGGGGTTGTTCATTCAGCAGCATTCGTGATTTTCCACATTCTAAAGTAGTCCATGTCCATATGAAATGAGACTTGGAAACAGTAAGGCTAGTCTGTTTAGTGGCAAATAACACACAAGTGCTAGGCAATGACTCTCAACAGGAGAGAATCCAGCCATCTCCCTTTGACATTGATCAACATCATGGTTCTAGAAACTAAACCAGGCCAACCACATAAATACTTTGATACTTTGGCTGCAAGAGCAGGTTTGGAAGTGGAAATTCTGCAGCAATTAACTAATCTCATGACTTCCCAAAGCCTGTCCACCATCTACAAGGCACAAGTCAGGAGTATTATGGAATACTGTCCACTTGCCTGGATGTGCGCAGCTCCAACAACACTCAAGAAACTTGACACCATCCAAAACAAAACTGCCCACTTGACCGGCACGCCAACCACCACCTCCAGCATCCACTGGCTCTATTCTGATGCACAGTGAGAGCCAATTCACTGCAACAACTCACTAAGGCTTCTTCATCAGTACCTTCCAAGCCTGTGACCTCCTCCACCCAGAAGGATCAGGGCAGCAAATGTCTGGCAACGCCACTACTTGCAGGTTCTCCTTCAAGCCACACATCATCCTGACTTAGAAATAAATCACCATTCCTTCACTATCGCTGGATCAAAATCTGGAACTTCATTCCGAACTCTACTGTGGGTGTACCTACAGCACATGGACTGCTGTGGTTCAAAAATGTGGCTCACCACCTCCTTCACCAGAACAATTGGGGATGAGCAATAACTGCCAATCCAGCCAGCAGTACCCACATCCCATGAAAGGATGTTTTTTTAAATGAAGCATAAATATCAGCAGGGCTTAGTTGTGCCAAATGATCTGTTTGAGCGCTGTTTATCCTATGCACTTTAAAATCACTGACTAGCTTCCTGGTCATCTGAATATTTCTTTGTATGATTTGGTGTCAAATTTTGTTTGTTGCTGTGAAGTGTTTTCAACATTTTGTTACATTAAAGATGTAAATAAGTGCAAGTTGTTATTGAGACTTGCCAGTTGGTATTAACATTTAGTATTTAAACTTAATTTTGTAACTATCTCACTTCATTAAGTTTGTTTTAAATATTGCATAAAAATATTTCCACTTGTATCAATGTTGTTGGGAGCGTGCATCATTGAATATAAAATCGTAGATTGGTTACAGCACAGAGGGAGGCCTTTTGGCCTCATGTCTCCATCCCTGCTCTCCATAAGAGCTCGTCCCACGCTCTTGAATTTTTCCTGTAGTCATTTGTCCTCTTCCAATCCCCTTCTGAAAACCATAATTGAATCTGCTTCCATCATACTCTCAGACACAGCATTTCAGATCCTAATTATTCACTGTAAAATACTTCTTCTTTCCCTTAGATTCTGTTGTGGGCAAAGTTTTGGAAAGAATTATGAGGATTTATGATCACCTGGAAGGGAATAATTTGATTAGGGATAGTCAACGTGGTTTTGTGAAAAGTAGGTCATGCCTCACAAACCCTATTGAGTTCTTTGAAAACATGACCAAAGAGGTGGATGAGGGTAAAGCAGTTGATGTAGTCTATTTGGATTTCAGTAAAGTATATGATAAGGTTCCCTACGGTAAGCTATTGCAGAAAATATGGAGGCATGGGATTGAGGGTGATTTAGCGGTTTGGGTCAGAAATTGACAGTGCAGAAGGATGTTGCAGGTTACAGAGGGACATAGTTAAGCTGCAGAGCTGGGCTTAAAGGTGGCAAATGGAATTTTATGTGGAAAAGTGTGATGTGATTCAGTTTCAAAGGAGTAACAGGAATACAGGGTACTGGACTAATGGTAAGATACTTGGTAGTGTGGATGAGCAGAGACATCACGGGGTCCATGTGCATAGATCCCTGAAAGTTGGCACCCAGGTTGATAGGGTTGCTAAGACGTGTTAGCTTTTATTGGTAGAGGGATTGAGTTTTGGAACCATGCTGCAGCTGTACAAAACTCTGGTGCAGCCGCACTTGGAGTATTGCGTACAGTTCTGGTCGTCGCACTATAGGAAGGATGTGGAGGCATAGGAAAGGGTGCAGAGGAGATTTACCAGGAAGTTGCCTGGTATCGCGCGAAGGTCTTATGAAGAAAGGCTGAGGAACTTGAGGCTGTTTTCGTTAGAGACAAGAAGGTTAAGAGGTGGCTTAATAGAGGTATATAAGATGATCAGAGGATTAGATAGGGTGGACAGTGAGAGCCTTTTCCCTTGGATGGAGATGGCTAGCATGAGGGGACAGAGCTTTAAATTGACGGGTGATATAGGGCAGATGTCAGAGGTAGGTTCTTTAGTCAGAGTAGTAAGGGCGTCTTGACACTTGTCTTGCCACTGATGGGAATTGGGAAGAGAGTGTGAGGCTGACGCTGCACAACTCTCCCTCACTTTAATCCAAATCAAGTGCTAGTTTCAACATCATCATCATCATCATGTGTCCTTTTCAACCCTTGAACCCTTGAAGCGATGGGCGAGCGACGAAGCAGCAGATGTGGATGCACTGGGAGCTGTAGTCATGGACCTGCATGCAGGCGGCTCAGGTCTAATCATTTTTCGCTGACTGAAGCAGCAGCGGAACTCGGTGTCTACCTGGGCGACTGAGCAGTCCTCTTCAGGAATGCACTGCTCACCTCCATAAAATGAAATTGTACTGTGTTGTGATGGCTATCACTGAAATGCTCCCTTACTACCACCTCAACTACCTGTCTGGTTTCATTCTCCAGAATCAGATCCAGCACAACTTCCTCCCTTGTTGGACCCCCCACATGTTGATCTAAAAAATTCTCCTGTACACAATTTAAGAAATCCACTCCATCTAAGTCCTTAACACACTTTCTCCCAGTTAATGTGGGGAAGTTGAAATTGTCTAGTATAATAACGCAATTATTTTTACACACCTCAACAAACTGAGCACATGTTTGTTCCCCAATATCCCTCTGACTATCCGGGGGTCAATAATAAATACCTAACAACGTGGCTGTCCCTTTTTTTATTCCTAAACCCTACCCACAAAGCTTCATTTGATGCCTCCAAGATATCATCTCTCCTTACTGCAGTAACTGACTCCTTAATTAATAATGCAATGCCTCCTCCTCCCCTGTCTTGCCTGAAGATTCTATTTCCTGGAATGCTGAGTTGCCAATTGTGTCCTTCCTTTGTATCCATGTGCCCGATGGCTACAATATCATACTTCCACTTGCCAGTCATTGCTCTCAACCCATCCGTTTTACCTGCAATACTCCTGGCATTAAAGTAGAAACCATCCAGCCTGGCCTTACTCCCTTGAAATTTAATACAGCAGCACTCCCTTTGACTTTGACTTTGTTTTGCTGTATGATTCTGTGTCCTCCTACCCCTGTAAAATTTAGTTTCAACTCCTCCCAACAGCACTGGCAAAACATCCCTCAAGGGTGTTAGTCCTGTTCTGGTTCAGATGCAGACCATTCTGCTTGTACAGGTCCCACCTTCCCCTGAAATGGTCCTAGTCATCCAGGAATCTCAAACCCACTCCTCCACCAACTCTTAAGCCATGCATTTATCTGCACTATCCTCCTATTTCTGTGCTTGCTTGTACGTGGCACTAGGAATAACCCCAAAGATCCTTTTTAGTCTACTGCCTAACTCCTTGAATTCTTGATGCAAGATCTCATCTCTCTTTCTATCTATGTCATTGGTACCAACATGTATCATGATCTCTGCCTTATCACCCTCCCCTTTCAGAATGGCCTGCTCAGTGAAATCCCAGCCCTAGCACCAGGGAAGCAACATACCATCCTGGACTAATGCTGACAGCCGCAGTAGTGCCTATCAGTACCTCAACCATTACTAGTGCCCTACCTCTCTTTCCCCCCTCCTATACAGACAGGCTGCTCGTGATGCCAGAAGCTTGTTTCTATTTGCACTCCCTGGAGGAACCAGTGCCCTGATCAGCTTCCAAAATGGAATACGAGTTTGTGAGCGAGACTCCAGGGGACTCCTGAACAA